>VMDR010004301.1:0-61638 GCA_007922815.1 Macrotus californicus | reverse complement strand
AGCAAAAAAAAAAAAAACCAAAGAAATGCTGTTAGGATGAATACAAGACATCGGTATTGTCTCTCAGTAAATACTTCTATGCAAAAACTGGCAGACTTACTGGCTAACTGCAATAAACAAGATGAACAATGCATAGTCTGTAAGTGGATGCTCTCCACAACGGCCATGAAACAATAAGTCCTGAACATGTTTAGCAAGCAGGATACAAGAGGACCCATAGGGAGGCTACTGAGATGTGTGAGGAAATCCAAGTTAGAGTACACTGGGTCCTGGGCCTGAGGAGCCCAGGTGAGCCCCAAGTACCAAGGAGGAAAAGGAACATCAGAGCCTGGGCCCTGAAACCTGAAGTAGATGAGAGAACACCAGATACTGGAGTCTGGGGAAGGCAAGACAATATTTCATCTTGGGCTCTCAGGGAAGAAGAGATCGCCCTGGGCCCAAGAAAGAACACATACCACATCCAGTGAGTCTTGTTCAATTCTTAGACATGGACACCTTGGCAAACAGAAGAGGACACTGGGTAGAGGACCCTAACCATCCCACTCCTGCACTCTGACAAAGATTCTTTAGTTAACCAAACTTTTGGCAGGTTCCTCTGAACCCTTTCCCCAATGAGCTTCATCTGCGTACTAGAATCATGCTAAGTCAACTCATCAAAAATTCCTTACCCTTGCCCCTGCTGGTGTGGTTCAGTGGACAGAGCACTGCCTATGAACCACAGGATCGCCAGTTCGATTCCCAGTCAGGGCACATGCCTGGGTCGCAGGCCAGGTCCCCAGGAGGGGGCGGGCAAGAGGCAGCCACACATTGACGTTTCTCCCTCTCCCTTCCCCTGTCTAAAAATAAAATATAAAAGAAGAATTTCCTACCCTTGATTATCTAGCCAAAATCCTCATCCTCACTCTGTGTCCTAGGTGTTATCCGGGCACTCTGGTTGCCTCCATCAAGAATCCTGTTAGGTGGGTTCAGCCAGAATCCCCTCAACTTTCCCCAAATACTTCGGTCTCTTCTTTGTAATTTTATATCCACCAATAATATCCTGCCTCACCTCTTCCCAATCCAAGTCGCTCCTTGTGATAAACCCCTACTTGTCCTGGTTGTATTAAAAATGAAGCCCCGTTCTATCAAACGGTCACTCTTCCCAGGTCACAATTAACGCTGCCCTTCTCTCCACAACACAAGTAGACATTTAAGCCTGTCCCTCCTCCTCTCACAAAGCTTGGAGGACACACTTCCGGGAAAGCTGGCTCGGCTTTCCCTCGGAAGACGTCGGGCTGATTTTAGTCACGCCTCCAGCCCACTTCCTACCCTCCCAGTGCCGCCCTTTTGTCTATATTAGAAGTGCGTGCACATTAGCACCCGGGCCCCCGCACAGTCTGTTCTCTCACTCCCCCTTCCAGGAACTTTGGAGGACATTGGCCCCACCCTCACGCTTTCTGACCGTCCCTCCTCCAATCCCGGTAACTTAGAGGATATTAATCCCGTCTCCTCCTATAGGCTGACGGCTAGCCACGCCCACGCTTCCGGTGCTGCACGTCACAATCAGTCCCGTTCCCCACCAACCAAATCTAACCCACCCAGCACTTCCGGCACACCCTTCTACCCCCGCTGCTTCCCTTCCTCCAACTTCCGGCTCGCCCCACGCCTGGACGTCCTCCTGCCTGGGTATTATTGTTTTCCGGCCGGCGTTGCCACCCACGCAGGGGTTATGGCTTTGCGGCCTGGCGTGCCCAAACTGAGGCCTCCCTGCTCGTCTGGACCGCGGGGGGACATGGGTGAGGACCCTCTTCCCCGGGCTTCGCCTGCCGCCCGGAGCTGGAGAGAAAAGATGGCCGCCAACTGGGAGCAGCTTGGCGCGGACTGCCGCGGGCGTGTCTGGGAGTTGTAGTCCGAGCGGGCGCGCTGACGCACTTCGCCGCGGGGAGACGGGCGCCATTATACGCCGGGCGCCGGTGAGTACGGCGCGAAACCTCCGCCCGTCGGGGGCTGTGCGGTACCTGCTTGCCTACCTTCCTCTCGTCGCGGGTCTGGGTTGGATGCAGTGGTTGGTGACAGGGACACACAAAAAAGACAATTTCTCCTGCCGTTGGCGTAGGCTGGCTAACCCCCGGGGCGTGGGCCAGCCAACCCCCCAGGCGTGGGACGACTAAGGACCGAAGTGAACTCCCCACTGGATGAGGAACGTGGGAGGGGATCTCGTGTAGCTCCGGTAAAAGGGCCTCCAGGTTTCTGGGGGGAGGTAGAGATCTACCCTGTCAGGACGTTTTCGGAGAGGGAGTGGATTGGTCATTTCCCGTTGACGGGGCGGCTTCCGGGCAGAGGACCGGAGCGTCTAGGGGTAGGCCTCACGCCCCTCCCACCTCCCAAATTCCATCCTCTCAGGACTTTGTTCATTCACCCAAGACCCATCGAAGAGGAAAGTATGGCCTCCGGGCTTCCGACGGCCTGGTTCCATGTGAGTAGAGTCCTCTGAGTTTTAGTGCACCCCTGGGTCTGGGGCGTGGGTGGCCGGATGGTGGTGGGATGCCACCCTCCCATAGATGCCCCCCAGATCCCTAGAGCCTCGGCAAAGGGAGAGGGACAGGGCAGGAGAAACCCTGCTGGGTGGGCAAGCCGAAGGTTGCTTAGCTTTCCAAGGGAGCGGTTACGGTAGAGACCGTTACAGGGGATTCTAATTTACTTATTTAAAAAGTTTTTTTGTTCATCTTCACCCGAGGATATGTTTATTGAGTTTAGAGAGAGAGAAACATCAATGTGAGTCTCCTATGCTCCCCAATCTAAGCCGAACCCCAAACCTGAGCATGGTGCCCTGACCAGGAATCGAACCCGCGCGACCCTGCGGTTTACAGAAGCCACTCCGACTGGGGCGGATTCTAATTTTTCAAACCTGGGGGAGACTGACAGGTCTGAGCGGGATCAGACTGATACTTAGATTTCAGCAGCTACTCTGGCATCAAATTTAGAGGTGACATGAGTTCAGCCACCAGGAGAAAATGTGGATCCTTGGCAGGTGAAGAATGTAGAAGAAACACAGGCAGTGGGTGGGGGCTAAAGCTTGGGTGTGACATTCAGCTCATGGAATCCCCTAGGAGGACAGGTACACGCTGACATAAGTGTTAGAATCCCCAGGTTAATATGTAATACGGAGGTTTTCATCAAATGAAGCACCCTCTTTAGCCTCACATACTGTCTCCTGGCTGTGACCTGAATAGGGTCAAGCTTAGGTTTGCTCAGGGTCAGACGAACTTGGGAACATATGAGACCCCTGGAATGCTTTCAGGTCACCTTGTAGACTGTGGCTTGATGTTCTCAGTCACCTGCGTCCTGTCACCGTGAGCGATGACAGACACTGGCTGAACAGGAACCTGTGGGTTTTAGGAACCAGTGACCTTTGAAGATGTGACTTTGGGTTTTGACCCGGAGGAGTGGGGACTGCTGGACCTTGAACACAAGTCCCTGTACAGAGAGGTGATGCTGGAGAACTACAGAAACCTGGTCTCAGTGGGTAAGGCTGGCCTCTGTGTCAATAAAGATTTGTGCTTTGCTGCTCGAATGCGTTGCCACTGAAGTGTTTGTCTGCTTGGGCTCATGCTGCAGGGATCAGAGTACAAGGGTCAAGGCCTTGGAGCTTGAGGGTGAGGGCAAGGGCTTTACTTTGTACCCATGGGAAAAGGGCACCTTCACATACAACTTCTGGAGCTTCACCTAGTCCACCCCTCAGAGGCCTTTAATACCAGGGAGGTGGTCACAGGAATCCCAGAGGACATGGTGTCAGTGTCCAACAGCCCAGGAGTATCATCACAGACCCTGATCCCTTCCATCTCTCTGTGGTTGGTATGAATTTTTCCATTCTTAGTAAATGCATCATTGTGGCTCCAAACATGTCCTTGTTAAAAGCAGAAAGAAGGAATGGGAGGGGGCAGCTATTCAGGCTAGTGCTCTTTTCACAGCTGTCACATTGAGCAAAAAAGGAAAAGCCCTGTGGCCTCCGCTGACAGATTTCCCTTTGTGACTTGCTGGTCAGAACTGGGTCCCAGTGCCACCTTTATTAGCAAGGGAGTCCAGGAGCAAAGGTGATGGGATTATCACTGCCCTAGACCAGAAGTCGTGTTCCCCTAGGGGACGACAGCATGTGCCATGACAGCAAAGCATTTTCTTCCGAACACAGACCCCCCCAAGCCCTGTCTTTTTTCCCTTGGGCAGAACATCAGCTTTCCAAGCCAGATGTGGTATCTCAGTTAGAGGAGGAGGAAGAACTCTGGTCGGTGGAGAGAGGAATTCCTCAAGACACCTTTTCAGGTGAGAACCAGGCACTTGGGAGTCCAGCAGGGAATGGGCTGACTGGTTGGTCAAGGATTGGTGTCTTAAACAGAAAAGGTAGAAGAGGAAACCCCAGATCGGGTGCTGTGGTTAGTGACTGCAGATACACTGAGTCAAGCTCTGCAGTTTCCTCTGGCCTCAGTCGTGGATGTGTTCCTTAGATGAACATGAACCTGTTGCTGGTGATAGGTTGGCAGTAGGGGTTCTCTCTCGCTGCTCCACTCATTGCGGACTGCCCTCCCCTCATGTAATCACAACTAACAAGTGTGTGTCTCTGGCCACACGTTTTTTTTTTTTTAACATATGTACATGCACATATATAAATATACTGTCCCTTACATAAGGATAAATAATGACTTTTGACTTTATCATGGTGTAAAAGCAATACCCATACAACCATTCTGTTTTTCACTTTCAGTATAATATTCAAAAATTGCATGAGATACTCAACACCATTATCAAGTAGGCTTTGTGTTAGATCATTTTTACCCAGCTGTAGGCTAATGTAAGTGTTTTGAGTATGTTTAAAGTAGTCTAGTTAACTGCATTTTCAACTTAGGATAGTTTCAAGTTTCAATGGGTTTATCAGCACATAACATGATCATATGTTGAGGAGCATCTGTATATGTTTATATTATTGGAGTATTCTTAATACACATAGGTTTGCTTCATTTTAACAGATTCGGTATAATCCACAATTTTTTCTCTTGATGGAGATTCAGGTTGTTACAGAAAACTTCCTTGCATATATATATTTTTTTGCACATTCAAGTTGGTTTTTTTTGTAGGTAGGATTTCTAGAAGTGGAACTTCAGAATCAACCAAAGATGTAAGCTAAAAATCTGCTAGCAACAAATTGCTGTCAAAAGTCCTTTAAAATACATGTACCTGAGAGTTACTTTTCCCTTTCATTGCCAGTGCTTTGTGATCTTAAGGTTTATAGATCTGTTAGGAAAAGATAGTATGTTCAGTTTAGCTAACTTTTTCTTTGTGAAATTACACATATTTCCATAAGTTTGTGAAGGTAGGGAGAGAGAAACATTGATGTGAGAAACACTGGTCGGTAGTCTCCTGTACATGTTAGATACTATCCCCTCCCATTTTTGGTGGATCTTGATATATTATGGATGTTAATGTTGCAAATATACCAGGCCAGCATTTACCTTCTACTTCTGTTTAGTCTCCATAAAGGAATTTTATGATTCCAGGTATTTTTATTCCTATTCTAGGTTTTATATCATATGTAGGCAGATTGTGCAAATACTTTTTTGTGTTCTAGTATTTCTTGGTTTTTGTTTGGCTGTTTCATGTAGCTGGCATTTCCTCATGTATATGGTGTAGGGCACAAGTTCTTTCAATACCAAGGGTCCCCAATCTCTGGACTGTGGACCAGTGTTGGTCCGCACCTATTAGGAACTGGGCGGTATGGCAGGAGGTAAGCTTGAATGTAATGCTCTTGAATCATCCCAAAACCATTTCCTTCACCCTCTGGTCCTTGGAAAAATTGTCTTCCACAAAACCAGGCCCTGGTGCCAAAAAGGTTGGGAACTACTGGTGTTGGGCACAGGTTCTTTCAATAGCCATTTTCTGACTAGGTTCTTTGACTTACTGAAACACTGTCATTATCATGGATTAAGTTCGCATAGTCATCATAGATTGTAGGCTTCGTTGGCCTCTTCTGCTCCCTTGATCTCTTTCTCTGAGTAAACACATTACTGTACTTAATTGCAGCTTTATAAGTACTTATTTTAACTTTATAACAAACTTGGATAAATGATATTTCCTCTCATTATTAGATACATGTATTCTTAGCTATTTTCAACCACCTGATTTGCATATGAAACTCGCCATCAGCTTAGCAGGCTTCATTGAGAAAATACTGTTAGAGTATGAATTACATTTGATTGGATTTAGAAATCTCTTGATGCATAATTGGACACAAGGGTATGAAGAGGGATCTGACCTCACTGCTTTTTCAGGCCTTTTAGGTACTGTTGGGCTTTCACTGTAGCTGATGGTATTGCTCGGGTTAATCCTCCCTTGTAGTCTTGCAGCATTGTTCCATGAATCTGTCATGCTGCTTAAATTCTCTTTATTAATTTTCTCAGTACAAAGTCATTTTATCAGCAAGTATAAAGCAGGCAGCTGTATTAATGTTTTTTCTTCTTTTGGGAGATTATGAAAACACATCAATCACAACTGGTTCTTCTAAAACACTGTAAAACAGAGAATGCGAAGAGTGCGTGGTCTCTAACTGAAATGGGAAAGTTTCTGGGTTTTGATGAGCATGATGCTTAATTTTGCTTTGACTTAAATCGGTTTTTATCTAGATAAATAATCCTCTGGTGCTTTCTAATATGTGAAAATCTGTAACCCCAATGACCCCTCCAGAACCTTCCAAGGTGACCATAGGGATTTTCTCCTTTGAATAGTTAAGACAGTGGCATAATAAACATACAAGCACCCTTGTTGCAATGTGATGCTGCTGGCATCCAATGATATTTTTTGGGACTTTTATATCAGTATTCATAAATTGAGTTGGGGAGGAAGAGTGGTTTGTTTGTATTTGTGTTTGCTGTCTTTGTCATCTTTTGTATCAGTGTGCTGGCTTAGTAGAGAAAACTTGTGATGCTCTCACTTCCCTGTGTTCTGTGAGCTTTAATACAAGAGACACTGAACTGCCCACTTCTGGCAGTATAAGCTCTGAAACCTGTACCTGGCCTCATCTCTGGTGATGACCTGTTTGCCACAACATAGAGTCCGGATTCCCCGTGACTCTTGGCCCTATTTTTCTGGACACCATGTTTCAGCATTGATGACTCAGCATTAATGTTTTGTTTTCCATATTCAGATTATTCCTTCCACTCCCTGCATTAACCAAGAGCACAGGTCACTGAACTCTACCTCACCTGGAAGATCCCCAGCAACACAAGCACTGGATGAATCACCATGGTTTCTTTTCCCCCTGGTCCCCTCCCTTGATCCAGCCTCTTAATGTCCCTTCCAGTCTTTGTGGCTCTAGCTGTGGCAGGTGTGTGTCTCATCCTCCCTGGAACTTAATTAAGTCCATGTCCTGAGGGACCAAACCTTCCAGTTCTGCATGTCTGCCTGATCTAGTAGTTTCCTGAATCCAGCTGCCACAGGGGACATCGGGCCCCTGTGGTTCTACACATCTTGTGTTATGGGAGATTTAGGGGTGTGGTGCCACATAGCAGAGACCATGTGCAGGAAGGCTTGTGAGGATACTCTCTTCTGTCTGCTGTGCCTGAGGTGATAGATGCCTGACTCATCTCTGCTCTTTCAGAGTCCTTTATGTGATGTTTCCCCCAATTGCTTCCCCTTCCCCTCACAAATCCCTATGGAAGCCCTCCTGTGTCACATGCAGTATACTAAACACTTTGGTAGTAAACTGAAGACCCTGCCATTGTAGACTTTGTAATCCAGTAGTTGACAGCCTTCTACATACAAGTTGCACAAATGCAACAATGTAAACACAGATAAACAGTGGTGAATACTGAGGAAAAAGCATGGTGTAAAGTAGGAGCAGTGGGGAGGTGGTCAGGAGACACTGAGGGATCAGGTTGAAGCCAATTCCCAAAAGAAAAGAAAAATGTACTGCAGATGTTTAAGAATGGTGATGAGAGCTTCCAGGCATGGAGACAGTTTGGAGTGACTGAGAATGGAACAGGCTTGGCATATTCAGGGAATGGAAAGTCACCCAGTCGGTGAGGAGCGGTAATGAGGTGTAAATGCCATATAACTACAATTCAGCAGCCACACAGGCTCTCCACTGTGGGAGGAGTTTGGTTTTTATTGAGCGGGTATGGTGTGGCTTTTCATAGATCACTCTGGGTGCTTGTGAAGAAAGAACTGTATAGGACAGATGGAAGCTCATAACGCGGGCTATGGTAGTATACAGGGAAGAGGTGATGATACTTCACCTGAGAGAGTAGCAGCAGGGTTGGGGAGAAGGCAGCATGGGGCTCTTCCTCATTCATAGGTGGATTCTGTGAGGCTAGGTGAGTAATTGACCTGGGGGTGCAAAACAGAGGAGGCTTCTGGCAGTTTCTTCTAGGTAAAGGCTTCCAGGGATTTCCTTACACATGTGTTTACTACATATGCTTTTTTTTATGTATGTTAACATCTTATTCTAAAAATACAGCAAAGAAGAATTTTTGGCATTACACAGTGACATGGGGGAGTCTGGTAAAGACATAGAATTTTGAAGGATGGAAATAGAGGTTCTATTTTTCTTGTGTTGAAATAACTTTTTAAACAAATTATCTGAGTAGTACGAAGAACTCCCTAATAACTTCTTCACCTAGATTCAAGAATTTGGAACTGTCTCATGTCTTGACCCATTCTGTTAATCAGGAATGAATGAGAGGGGACTTAGAAGTTTGTAAGCCAGTTTAATGTACCTGTGTGAACCTCAGGAGGAGGTCCGAGCAGTGTATAAAAATACGGGAATCATAGGTGTTTGAAATGGCATGCTTGACCCTAAGAGGAGACAAGAATCTCTTGCAGTAGTCTCTTACTCCCAACACTGGTGTAGTTGGGCCTCTGCTTCACACAGAGAACTGGGAATGAATGGAAAGCTGGACCTCTCTGGCTCCCTGGAATAGCAAAACTGGTAGCACAGGCATTGTTTGAAATAGAAGGAAACGGTAAACACTTAAGAGAGATGGCATTCATCTTCAAGTAGGCATTGATTTGGAAAGATGCGAAGATAAGAAATGTGGAGAAATATTTGATGGTATGTAGTCTTCAGCCATCACACAGTGTTCTTTTAAGAAAGTATTGCCATATGTGTGGTTCAGGTAGAACACTTGACACATAATCTACATTTAATCATTAGAAAACCAGTGGAGTGAAGACACTATTTTTCAAAATCTATTTTGAAAAAATAATGGGAAAGCCTGTAGGACATGAAACTTTTTTGACTTATTAAGAAATGAAGCAGGAGACAAGCCCTACAAATCTGAATGTGGCACCTCTCAAAGTAGCAGTAACATTAGTAGATAAAAACAGGAATAAGAGATCCTTTGTGGGAAAGGAAAGGAAATCCTCTAGATTGCATCCTTTGTGTAGCCTGAGGGGACTCATGTGGAAGTAAAGCAAACTTGGGGAATAGGAAATCAGTTTTATACAAGGGATTCAAGAACAAGCCTGATTGAGTGTTTAGTGTCAAAAATCCTTTTTTCAGCTCATTTTAGCCTACTTTAAAACAGGGCTCACATAGGAGACTAACATGCAGAGACCCTGAATAGAGAAGTCCTTTTCGTGAGTTTTTCAACTTGTGAACTCAAAAATAAAATCCCAGAAATATGATCCTAGCCGGAAAGGCTTCTAGTCTGATTCAGCCAGTTTTGAGAGAATTCATACTGGACCAAAAAAATTCTAGTAACATGGAAAAGTTCTTAACAGCAAATAATTCTATCTATGAAACCATGGGAATGTGATTGTTGTGGAAAAGGTTTCATGCATAGCTCTCTCACTCAGCATTGTTAAATCTTACAGACAGCGCCCGAGAAGGTAGTCGGCGTTAGGAAGGCTTCAGGAGTCACAGAACCCACTGGCAAGCTCTTCAGTAGGAGTCCTCATTGTGTTCACATCAGAGGACTCATATGACAGCAGACCTTCAGTGTCATCTGTGCAGGCAAACCATGGCACTAGGTCTCACCTTATCTTACAACAAGCAAACACAAAACCTTACACTGGAGAGAACCAACTGCACTTAATGAAATGCCTCACCCTATTTTTACACCAGATAAGCCATACAGAAGGCAAACTACGTAAAACTGAAGATAGAAATGTACAAATAAAACAGGTCCTGTCTTTTCCAACTTGTTCTGTGATCTGATCTGAACATCTGGAGCAAATATTAAATAACATGGATGAGAACAGGGATGTATTTCAGTTACTAACGTTCAGTTGCTAAGACAATGACTGAATCTTTAGCTCAGGAAACTATTGAATTAAAAAATGTCTGAAGAAACAGCAAGAGGCAAGAGGACATCTTCAAAGAGGAGATTTTGAAGACAAGGCCAGAATAGGTGAGGGATGATGAAGGAAATCTTAGGATGAAGTAGATAGCACAATGAAAAACTCTGAGAGGCTCACATCTGTGGAGACTGGGCCAAGAGGCTAGGATCATGAGTGACTCAAATATGTTTTAGCAGGAACCCAGCTTAGCAGAGTGTAGTCATGCACTTTTTTTTTTTTAAGATTTTATTTATTTTTAGAGAGAGGGGAAGAGAAGGAGAAAGAGAGGGAGAGAAACATCAATGTGTGGTTGTCTCTCATGTACTCTCCACTAGGGACCTGGCCTGCATGTGCCCTGACTGGGAATTGAGCCGGTGACCCTTTGGCTCGCAGCCCGCCCTCAGTCCACTAAGCCACAACAGCCAGGGCACATCTTGATCCTTTTATCTGGGGACTACTATTTCAGATGTCCAGATGTAGTACCCTGGGTAATTTCAAGGCCTGAAATGCCTTAGCTATTAATTGAATATTAAGAAAGACAAATGAACTAATAAGCATTTGACAAAAACATTTTGGGGAGTAGTGGGGAGGAGGGACCTCTAAAAGTCCTAATGAAAGAAGTGCTAAGAATCAAAGCAGGAATAAATGAATCAGAAATGCAGGAGAGAAAAAAAAATCCAAGAGCCCATTTTGGAGTGTAACTTGGATTAAGCAGAGTAAATAAGAGGCCATCTAAAAACCTATACAGGGGAGAAATTATATAGATGTTCAGCAGCACATGAAGTGGCTTCCATTATACCACTTTCAACAATTTTACAAAGAATGAGCCAGTTTTGAGTACTATGAAAAAATCCAAGATTTACAGTATGTGTATATTTCTTAAAACATCTTAACATACGTATCTTATATATGTAAAGGTAATATGAATGCAAATATTATTGATGCCTTTTTCTTTAAAACATACACGTAAAATACAAATATGAATGTTGATTTCTTATCATTGTAAAAATGTAGAAACTGATAGACTGTGATTACCTCCCAAGAAGGAAACTGGGTGGGAGGCTGACTTTTCATTTTTTGGAAGTGCTGCCTGCCTGTAACTGAAGCAGCCAGTTACATCTCAGTACTGACCTGGGCAGTGAATCTGATAAAAGGTAGTTTCCATGGAACATCAACAGTTCAATGACAAAACAGAGACTAGCATGCTAACAGGTTCTCTCTGAAAAGTATACCAAAGTACAAAATGATAAAAATACTGAGGAGACAATATTTATAGCTTATAACACCACCTTTATTTTTAAAAAAATTATTCTTAGAGAGAGGAGGGAAGGGAAGGAGAGAAACATCAATGTGTAAGAGAAACATCTCTCAGTTGCCTCTTGCATACCCCTAACCAGGGACCTGGCCTGCAACCCAGGCATGTGACCTGACTGAGAACCGAACCAGCAACCTTTCAGGTCACAGGAAGGCACTCAGTCCATTGAGCCACACCAGTCAGGGCACAACTACCTTTAAAAAAAAGAAGAGACTAGCCCTGGCTGGTGTAGCTCAGTGGATTGAGCGTGGGCTGTAGACTAAAGTGTTGCCAGTTCGACTCCCAGTCGGGACACATGCCTGGGTTGCAGGCCTGGTCCCCAGTGGGGGCCACATGAGAGGCAACCACACATAAAAAAAAAGACTAATCTTTTAAAACAGTAACGGGTTCAGAAATCTGACAAATTACAAAATAATAGAGAAACTAATAACTTTGATTTACAACAGGAATAACCAGTTTAATACAGATAGAAGAAAGGTTTTGTTAATACTTTTTTGAAATGGTACCTAAGAATAAATTAAGGAATGGGCAGGCTCTTTTTGAAGAAAGCTGTTGGTCGGACGTGGAACACTTGAATAGGTGTAAATGTTGACTTATGAGGGCTTACAAAGGCTAGAAGTGTATGAAGTTCCTTGCTTGACTATATCCTACAGCCTCTAGGGAAATGCTGTTGGAGCCCTTTCACCTGTGGGAGCAGGAATGCCATTGTCTGTCCCAGCTGGTCTGGGAAGGGGCAGGTGGGGGTGTTAACCAGGTGTCCTTTTACCCCATGGCCTGCACTCCAGCCACTGCCCAGGCTCCCCAGCAGATGGGGACTTCGTAGCAGCAGCAATCCACCCATGATGATTTACATATAGGACACAAATTCAGTGCCAATTAGATTTTCTCGAATTTGACAGAAATGGAAGTCCAGGCACAAGGCTAGAAGGTCTTTAGCCGTATTGAGTCACTAAATACTGCACTTGAGCACTTGCCAGAGTGCCAAGCACTGTTACAGGTGTGGTGAGGCTCAGCTTGTTGGGTCTCTTTTCCAGAGCATGTGTGGCTGATTGAGTTTAAACCAGTGACCGTGAACATACCAGGTCAGTTCCTTGACCAAATTGGCCATCTTCCCAATGTTCCTTGGTCACCTGCAACTACTGGCTGCTGTTGGATAGTGTGTATCTAGAACATTTCTGTAAAGTTCCCCTGGGCAGTGCTGCTTTAGAGGTGGAGAGGTGACAATAAGGATCCGATATTTTGAGATGACAGTCAGTGCTATCAAGAGAAATAAAACAGTGGGACATGCTGGGGACAGTGGGGAGGCATGGGTAGTTTAAAATAGGTCAGGAAGACAGTGCCGAGGAGGTGACATCTGAGCTGAGAGCTTGATGGGGAAGATTTTGGGAAAGACTACCAAGCAGGCTGATGGCAAGTTTGAAAACTAGATGAGACAATCTTGGGCACATCTTAGAAAATGTAAGGTGATGGCTATGGGAAGTCCCAATTGGTGTAAAGAGCACAAAAGAACAGGGATCAGGATCCCAGTTGCTATGTTCCCCATGTGACCCTGGGCAGGGTTCCTAGACCTTCCCAACATGGATTTTTATGTGAAGATTGGACACTTGCTTACTGGGACTATGGTAAAGTCCAACTTCCAGGGTTCCTTCATGAAATAGTAGCTACTGTTATTGATCAAAGGTGGTCATCAAAACCTATAGCAGATCCTTCTCTGGGCTTGGCATTGGGGTTTCTGTGGCACAAAACCCAGTTGGCAGCCTTAGAAGTCCAGTGGGGGTGTTAAACGGTCATTATATTTGTGGACTAGTAGCCGCAGTATACCTGGTTAGTCATCAGTGTTCACTAGGAAACTGCACTGTGAGGGAGCCAGCTTACCTTGGAAGGGAGGCAGTGGAGACGGAAGGAACATGAGAGAAGAAAACAGCAGCTCCCATCAGCCTGTACTGCAAGCTGGACCTAGCTTTGGGTACCTAATCACTTAAGGTAAGGAAACCTTGCCCAAAGATTGGTATTTGAACAATCTGGTGGAGAAATAGGGAGTTGCAGGTCAGTGGATTACATTGCTCAAATTTTCCAGGAGTCAGCTGGTGGGTTGAAAGCCAGGACCAATGTTCCCCCACAGACGGTTCAACGTTACGATGGTGTGAAAGCAATGTGCTTTCCGTAGAAATCATATTCCAAATTTTTATCTTTTCCCAGGCAAGTCATAAGGGAGTATAATACTGTCTAAGAATCTCTGGGCAGTGGCAGAGCCTCAGCTGCCAGTCAGCCACATGAGCACGAGGGTAAACAGTCAACACTACAATGTACTGTGTTGCCAGCATTGTATGGATATATTGTGTTTGCCCATCCCTTCAAGCCTACAGAACCCCTGTCTGTGTCTGCTGTTTGTGGTAAGAATTGGAAGGCAGTTACTGTTGAAATGAAACTCAAGATAACTGCCCAGCTGTCAGATAATGTAGTATCTTGAGCATGTTTAAGGTAGGCAGAGCTCACCTGTGGTATTCAGTGGGTTGGGTGTATTAAATGCATTTTATTGTTATTATTGACCCTATTACAGATGTCCCCACTTCTCCCAACTTAGCTCAACTCCATCCACTGACCCCCTTCCCTCTGGCCATCCCCATACTGTTGTCTGTGTCCATGAGTTATGCATATATGTTTGGCTAATCCCTTCCTCTTAAGTCTAAATGCATTTTCAACTTAAAATATTTTCAATTTATGATGGGTTTATGAGGTTTTAAGTCAAAGAACATCTGTTCTTGGAGCTGCAACTGTTAGGGATTATTTTATTGCAGCCCCCGGGAACGGAGTGGGTCAGTCAGTCAAGCTCTGCCCCAATGAAGTGAGGATCAACTTCCGTCAGCTGGTAAACTTAAGAGCTTCCAATTTTCTGGTGAAGATTACTTCAGAGGGCTTGGGATGGTCCAGTGGATGAGAGCCTTAGAGGACTGAGGTGCCTAGAATAACACTCACCAGCTTCCAAGCTTGTGGCCCATCTGATTTACTGCCTAGCACTCAGTATGGTAACGGCAGAACCTATGTCAGACTGCACTGGGCTCTTAGCACCCTAAGGACTGGCAGAGTTCCTGACACGCAAACTCAGAAAAGTTCTGTAGCTTAAAACAGTAAGAGTTAACATTTTTCAGCAAACATTCAATGCAAGATTTTGAAAAAGCACCCTGCCGCCCCCAAGGATAAGAAGAGAAACTAGATTAAAGGTGAAGTAAGTAAGTCAGAAACTGAGTGGGGGCAAGGAGAGAGAGTAGGATAGAAAGAACCCAACAGTTACTGTAAGGGAGAGACACTAAATAAAAATCTCTGATGAGCCAGAGTACAAAACGAATTATATGTAGAAATTAGGGAGCTATGAAGCAATACGGAGAGGGGAGGTTTGGTGGGTTTTGTTTTTAAGATTTTTATTTATTTATTTTTAGAGGGGAAAGGAGAGAGAGAAACATCATTGTGTGGTTGCCTTTCTGTGCCCCCGGTACTGTGGCCAGCAACCCAGGCATGTGCCCTGACTGGGAGTCGAACCAGCGACCCCTTGCTTTGCAGGCCGGCACTCAAGCCCCTGAACTATACACCAGCCAGGCAGGAAGGTGGTTTTTAAGTGTCATGCGTGGTTATTGCTCAAATGGTGCCTGGCCCAGCACTGAGCCATAGGCAGGCAACCTCCCCAAATCCTGTATCGGGGGAGGGGGCATGTCAGGTCGCTGTCCCAGGCTTTGGAATTACGCTGGGGAATTTTAAGACTTACGGTCGTCCGCTTAAAGAAAAAGAAATGAACTATACTTTAAAATCCAGAATTTGGGGGTGGGGATGAACCCCAGAAATCCTAAAGAACAGGGAGGGGATTAAATTCTAAAGATAATGGCAGATCTTTATTAGTGATTTAAGAAAGGTCCTCAAAGGAAACATTCAGAAGCTGTTGTTGGGAGAAGAGGTTTGAAGTGACAGGTCAAATGCCTGTCATTCATACCGAGGAGGGGAAAAACACTTTAAACGTGGGGAAGGAGTGCCCGGCTACGGCGGAGGGTTGCGATGTGCGTAGGTCACATCTGTTGCGCAACCCGGGGCCCCACCCTGCGCTGGACAAGTGCGGGCCAGAGCCGCTCACTTCCTGGGTGGCGCGCCGGCTATCCGCGGCCCCTGTGCGGTCTGTGCGACTGAGACTCGGCCACCAGGACGAGCCAGGTTTGAAGGACGCCCTGAGAGAAGGGGGGGCGGGGGCATATGAAATGGGTTAGGAAACTGGTGTCCCTGTGGTGGAAGGCGACCGCGCTCGCTCTCCGGTGCGGCCAAGAGGGACACCGATCGGGGAGGTGTGCGTGGAAGCTCCACCCGGGCCGCCTCTGTACCGGACGCTGACTTGGGGGTCGTGGGAGGGGACGGAAGCGGAGTAAGTCAGATGGAAGCGCCGGGCAACTCGCCGAACTAGGCTCATGCCGGCGCCCCCGGAGCCGCGCGCAAATGTCCGACCAGGCGGTGCCGGAAGCCGCGCCGCCGAGGTTCCTGGGAGTTGTAGTATTTCACCGTCGAGCTCGTGACGTACTCTAGCGCCCGGAGGAAATTGCGGCCGCGGGCAGGGTATTGGCGCTTCCCGGATTCGCCGCCTAGAAGAGCGGGAGACATTCTCAACGCCCGGCCTCCCAGCACCTGTTGATAACGCGCGCTGCAAAGCAGCAGGTGCTGGAAGGATGCAGACACTGAGAAAGGCCCCTCTTCTCTTGCCTTGACTTTATTTTTAAAAGATTTTTTTTTAGAGGGGAAGGGAGAGAATAACAAATATCGGTCTCTTGTGTCTCGCACCCCCTCTCCCACTGGGAACCTGGCTGGCAAGGAATGAGATGACACGAATCAGACCAGCGACGTTTCCATTCCCCCGCGGTGTTCAACTCACTGAGCAACAGCAGCCAAGGCTTTTTTTTTTTTTTTTTAGTAGCAGCTGATCCTCAATAGTGATTTTCTGTCCTTTTTTATTTCACACGTAGTAGCTTTTCTATGTTGTAATAATGACATTAAAATAAATGTGACTTTATTTTTAGAGGGGGGAAGGGAAGAAAGGAAGAGAAACAGCGCTGTAGAGGTACCTGGATTGGTCACCTCTCACGGGCCCCCAATCGGGGGCGGGGCTTGCAACCTAGGCGTGCCCTAACTGGAATGAAACAAGGGACCTTTTGGTTCGTAGACCTGCGCTCAGGGTGATTTTTTTTATTCAATGTGATTTTTAATGCCTCTGCGGGAATCTTTCACAGTTTTCGTGAACCGTGTTTTCCAGCATTGCTCAGGTAATGTGTGTTATGGAAATGAACCCACCCAAACGCGGACAGGCAGAGCCGTTGTAGCAGGGGGCTCAGCCAGCCTATCTCCTGTTTGTTAGAGACGGTAAGAAAGGCAGGAACTGGGGACGATTTACGTGAAAAACGGGAAGGTTCTGGTCGGAGATTATGGGCTTGGAGGGCTAAAAAAAGGGAGAAACTGAAGGTCACTAACCAAGACCCCACCTAGTGAGCTTGTTCCCTTATATCAGAATTCTGTTCTCACATGTGGTCTGGCCTTTGTCTCTCCGAATATTCATCCTCTCTGTCTGCATCCATCTTCACCTCTAGGTAGCTCCCAGACCATGAGTAGACTAACTTGCAGATAGCACAAGGGCATTCTTTGCTAAGGCTTGAGTTCATGCTGTAAGTTCCTTTCCAAGTAGAGTTGTGTTAACTACTTACACTCAAAACTTCAAGGGTGATAGTGCTTATTTGTTCTTGAGGTCAGCCACTTTCTGTTTTAAAAACAAATCTAGTTGGGAATGAATCATAAAACATTGTTATTTACAGTTTAAACTGTGTTCCCAGAATCAATTCCACCTGGAGGGGGTACATTTCCCCACACCAACAAACAATTCTCAGACACCAGCAGGGTCTCAACTCAATTTTGACACTTTTCCCTGGAGATAACATCAAATTCCACAGGTTAAGTCCTACAAGTCCGCAGCCCCCGCCGTTCCCCAGCCCCAAACACACACATGCACACACTCATTTCAGATTCAAGCCATAAGCCCAGGCTCTCTGTGCTTCTGACCAACTGGCTATGGAGTGAAGGTGCTGACCACTTCTTCCAACTCAGAATGCCAAGCAATTCCAGGTTGTACCTGTACACTAATCCACTGGATGTAAATCAAGGGTTCCCACAACCCACTCCTGGGGTTTGACTAATTTGCCCACAGAACTCAGAAACATTACTTCTAAGTACCTTCATTATAAAAGGATATAACTCCAGAACAGGGAAGTTATATTCTGGATTGGGTTTGAAGGCCCCTTCCTCAGAGCGTCCTCCATACCCAATCCAGGTCACCACTGTTCCAAAACCTCCACATCTTCACCAACCCAGAAGCTCTCTGAACCTCATCCTTTTGGGGTTTTATGGAGGCTTCACTATAATAGACATGATTGATTAATCACTGGCTATTAGCCATTGATTCGATCTCCAGCCCCTGTCCCCTCTTGGGAGGTTGGGGGGTGAGGTGGGACTGAAGTTCCAACCCTCTAATCACATGATTAGTCTCCTTGCAAATATCCCTTATCCCCACATGCTTCCCCAAAGTCACCTCATTAACAGAACAAGACACCTGGAGCTGTGAGCCAGGAACTGTTGATGAAGACCCAATACATATGAGAAATAGGTTTTGGTCATTCAGGTGACCAAATATATATTATTTTCTTAACTTTTGTAAAATTTATTTACTTATTTTTAAAGAGAGGGGAAGGGAGGGAGAAAGAGAAACATCAATGTGCGAGAGATACATCAATCAGTTGCCTCTCGTGTGTCGCCAACCAGGGACCTAACCAGAAACCCAGGTATGTGCCCTGACTGGAAATCAAACTGGTGACCCTTTGGTTCTCAGGCTGCCACTAAATCCACTGAGCCATACCAGCCAGGGCTATTTATTGGTTTTAGAGAAAAACATCAATTGATTGCCTCCTGTATGCTCACCAACCAGGGATTAAACCCACAGCCTTTTGGTGCATGGGACAGTGCTCCAACCAACTGAACAGGGCTTTATACTAACTATAAGTCATAATATTTTGTTTTTTCTTTTTGAGAGAGGGAAAGGGAGGGAGAAAGCAAAATGTGTGAGAGATACATCGATTGGTTGCCCCTTGCACATATGCCCCCAACCCAGAGCTTCGCCTGTAACCCTGGCATGCACCCTGACTGGAAATCAAACCAGCAATGTTTTGGTTTACAGGCTGGTGCTGAAGCCACTGAGTCATACCAGCCAGGGCACATATGTTTTGTATTTGTTTATTTTTTAAGTCTTTAAATCTTTTAGAATTGGTATTTCTTCTTGGAGTTGTAGAGAGCTTCCTTGTTTCCTATTGCTTTGTGCACCCTCCTTAGCATTTCAGAGCAATCTGTAGTTCTCTTCAGTGGGTGCTCTTGTGGATGCCATACTAGGACACAGAGCCCCTGCCTTGCCCAGACAGTCTCAGTCTTGGCCCCCATGGAGGCAGGATCAGATTCTGTTCCCTTGTGGGCCACAGTCATATACAGCATCACAGGTCTCTTCTCATCCCTTATTGCCTCTTGTTCTTTTTTTGTTCCCTTGCTGTAGTGAGGTAATTTACATACCATAAAGTGTACAATTCAGTGCTTTTACTGGATTCACAAGGCTATGCATCCATCACTATGATCTAATTTCAGAACATTTTTATTATCCCCACAAAGAAATCTCTTACCCATTAGTTATTAGCCCCCAAACCCTCAAATCCCTCATCTCCTGAAACCACCAATCTGTCCCTGGCTGGGTAGTTCAGTTGGTTAGAGCGTCATCCTTACATGACAGGGTTGAGGTTTTGATCCCTGGTCAGGACATGTAGAGGAATCAACCAGTGAATGCACAAATGGGTGGAACAACAAATGAATGTTTCTTTCTCCCTTCCTCTCTCTTTCAATAAATTAAAATCAATAAATTTTTAAAAATAAGTTCTTTAAAAAACACTGCTTCCCATTTTTATTATTTGTATATTTTCAACATTTCAAATAAATGAAATTACATAATATATGATCTTTTGTACCTGGTATCTTTCACATAGCATAATCTCAGCATTCATACATGTATCAGTACTTCATTCCCATTTTTTTTTTTTTGTTATCCTCACTGGAGGATATGTTTTTTATTAATTTGAGGAAGGGGAAGAGAGAGAAATATTGAAGTGAGAAACATCAATCAGTTGCTTCTTGTGTGCACCCCAACTAGAGATGGAACCCACAACCTAAGTGTCCTGATTGGGGATCAAACACACAGCCTTTTGGTGCACAAGATGATGCTCCAACCAACTGAGCCACCTTGCCAGCGCACTGTTTTAACTTTTTGAGGAGTCGCTACCCAATTCATCACCACCAGTTGTTACCCTCCCTCTTTGCAATAACCTCCCTAGTTCACGTTGTTCACATCCTGTTATGTGATTGTATCTCATATGGTTTTATTTAGCACTTTCCGGTTGGCTAATGATGTTGACCATCTTTCCATGTACTTCCTGGTCATCTGTCTTGCTTTGCTTTTGACTTTCAGAGTGTCCTAAGACTCAGTTGGACCCTCATTTGGATCCTTTTCCTGCTGAGGAACCCCTGATGAAGATCGAGGTCGTTGAAGTTCTCACACTCAACCAGGAGGTAGCTCGTTCCCGGAATGCCCGGATCCGGGCCCTGTATGCTGAAGATGAGGGCCTGAGCCCAGAAGTCCTCTGGGAGCCCACTCAACCACTGGGCAGCCATCCAGCTAACTCTGAGGCTGCACGTCAGAGGTTCCGGGGGTTCCAATTTGAGGAGGCAACAGGGCCCCGAGAGGCCCTGGCCCAGCTCCGCAAGCTCTGCCACCAGTGGCTGCGGCCCGAGGTGCACTCCAAGGAGCAGATACTGGAGCTGCTGGTGCTGGAGCAGTTCTTGGGCATGCTGCCTGGGAAGCTCCGGGTGTGGGTGGAGTCACAGCACCCAGAGGACTGCCAGGAGGCAGTAGCCCTGGTGGAGGATGTAACCTGGATATCTGAGGAGGACGGTGAGTGGGGAGCAATGGAAGTGTGGGGTGGGAGACAATTTTGTGGGGGCATCTTGGAGGATGGGGGGTCATACCCACTACACCTATACCGAGGGCATCTGCATCCCCCATGTGTTCCTGAATCAGAGCTTGAGGCACTTCTTTGCTGGCATACATGCTGTTACCTCTAAATCAAGGTCTTTGAGAATGGTCTCCTTCCTGGACCCATTTGTGTAAATGGAAGGTCTCAAGTCCCACCTCACAGCTACCGAAACCCTTGGGTGGCCCCTGGCACTGCGTTATTATGTAAGGAACCCTCCATCCACAGGCCTCTGATGGAAGCTCTCAGATAAAGTACTTCATTGTCCCCCAGGAGCCAATAGAAACTCTGACTTTAGTCACACTGGCATATCCCTGGGTGCCTTCTAATGTCAACTTGGTGGGGGCTGTGGGTAAATGGTAACTAAGGAACGCAGGATTCGTGGGCTCAACAAGCTTTCAGTCTAACAGGAAAGGCGGGAATTTGACAAATGAATGTGTATGAGACAGGTGGGGTTGGAGGTCCTGGCAGTGGAGCCTGCGGAAGCCAACTTGCCGTAGCCAACACCTGATACAGAGCAGAGCTCAAGAGGCAGCAAGACAGATGTGCCAGGCGGGCGAGCATCCCCTATGCAGGCCCACATGGGACCTATCAGTATATACCAGAATCAGAGGCTGGATAGGTCTGTACCACAAGGAGCACAGAGAGGGCTAGCATGGCCCTTGGCAAGTGTTACTCTAACGCAGCAGGAACTGAGCCCTGAGTTCCAGGGAGGGTGGCAGGATCTGATGGAACTTTCCAAGATTCCCCAGGTTGCAGCATGTTGTGGTTTGTGGGCCATCCTAAGCTGTGACCATGCCTGCTGAGAGGAGTGGCCATGGTGGTAGCTGGGGGCTTGCATTTGGGAGCTGACTCCATGAGACTGGGTTTCTCAACAGAGTTGTACCAAGTTCTGTGGAGCTCAGACACGTTTTTGCTCACCCCAGTACCCCAAGCAGTATCTGGTGGGTGCCCAGAAGACATTTCTTGAGCAAATAAATGATTGACTGATTGACTTGTGTAATTTGGTGGCAGGTGGAATCCAAGGCGGAGGGTGGGATGCAGAGGCCAGGGCATTCAGGAGAAGTTAGCATAGAGGGAGCGGTGTCTCTTCTTCGCTGAGTCTAGGCTGTTCACGTCCTCACCCCTTGAACCTATGAATATGTTACCTTCCAAAGTGCCTTTGTAGACATGATTAAGTTAAGGATCTTGAGATTGGAGGATTGTCCTCGGCTACCTGGGTGGACCCAATGTCATCACAAAGGTTCTTAGGAGAGGCAGGCAGGAGGGTCAGAGGCAGAGGAGCTCTGACAACTGACAGGAGCAGAGGTGATGTGAGGAAGCTGCTGTGAGCCTAGGATTGGGCAGCCTGTAGAAATGGGAAAGGCCAGGAACAGATTCTCCCCTAGAGCCTCTGAAAGGGATGGAGTCATGCTAACACCTTGCTTTCATTGCCATGAGGCTTGTGTCAGACAGAGATCATTGTACAGTGTGGCAAGTCTGTGTTATTTTGAGCCTTGTGCCAACTTGTCACAGCAGCAACAGAAAACGAATAGACCACTTGTAAGGTGAGTCAGTGAATCTTCGTGTGTGTGATGACTTGGGGTAAGTGGATTTGGTTAGTATTAGGTCAGCGGGAAGAGGCCTTCCAGAGAACCCCAACCATTTTGCGTTTGTGGTCACCATGTCAGCTGTGACTGCCATGAGGTGTCCCAAGAGAGAAGAATGTATTGAAAAAGTCCCAGGTGGACTAGCTTCAGGCATGGCTGGACCCAGGGGCTCCAATAGTAGCCTCAGGACTTGTTCTCTCTCTCTGTCCTGCTGCTGGCTGCTGTGGGCTTCACTCACAGGCAGGCTTTCTCCCTTTGGGGCCTCCCTGCATGGAATTTCTTGTAAACATTCCCCCAGAAGTTTCTTTGGCTCTGCTTGGCCCCATTTTTGTCTCTGATCCATCTTTGTGGTAAGTTGGAAGTGATGGCCTGGTGGGCCAGCCTAAGCCAACATTGTGTGTACCCCTTGATAGTGAGGGTGGACTCATCATTTCAGAAGCCCACAGACCATGTGTGGACATGTGAGGAAAGTTGAAATTGAGAGGGGCCATGAGGTCAAGCAGGGCTATTTCCTAAGGTGGTGGAGGATACTTGGTAAAATTCCCATCAAGATGGGTATGGTGAGCCCTGGTTGGTGTGACCCAGTGGATTGAGCGCCAGCTTGCAAAACGAAGGGTGGCCAGTTTGGTTCCTGGTCAGGGCACATTCCTGGCTTGTAGGCTGGTTCCCAGTCAGGGGCATGCAAGAAGCAACTGATTGATGTATTTCTCACACGTCGATTTTCTCTCCCTCTCTCCTTCCGTTCCCCTCTCTCTAAAAATAAGTAAATAAATATTTTTTTAAAAGATGGGTGTGTTGGGAGAATGGGTCTGGTCTTGGGAGTCGGGAGAAGTCCCACCTTCCACATAGTGACAGGGGAGCATGGAGAACTCAGAAGACACAGAAATGGGATCTTTGCCTCTGAGAAGGCATGAGGCTAGTGGCTGAGGTGAATGGGGACCTGAGGAGGCCCCATGGATCCTGGGGAGACGTGGGCTGTCCTTGTGCTGATGACACTCAGCTTACCCCTTATGCTGCCATCTGCTCCCAGCATCCCCTGACGTGGACCCCACCTGCTCTGTGGAGACCACAGCTCAGCAGGAGGAGAAGGAGGAGGAGACTACTTGCCCATCGAAGGCACTACCTGAGGTATGTGGGGAGTGTCACCCTTTCCTGCTCTGGTCACAGTATCTGCTGTGAGGTCTCCAGGCCAGGCCTTTTGAAATTTATGAGCGTGAAGGGCAGGAGAACCCTTGTCCTTCAGAATGAATAGTTAGGTGTTTGAGTCTAAGGAGAGTCTAAGGTTTGCTTCAGAATAGAGCTGGGGCGTGGACAAAGTAGGGCCATTGAGGCTCACATAGTGTCACCCAGCTACTGTGTATATGTGGCATCAGTCAGGGCTGCTTCTGCCCGAAGTTGCTTACACCTGGCTCAAAAGCTTGCTGTCCCTCATGTAGTGAGCATTCTGTGGTGGGCTCCAGGCAAAGCTGTATTCAGGGGCTCCCAGGGGATGGGAGGTCTCTATCCAGACCATTTGTGGCTCTGCCTCTGGTGGGCAAAATGCCTCCCAGATCCAGGCAGAGGACAGTGGGGAGGCCTCTCCCTTCCTCCTGTGGTTCTTGAAAGGACTGATCACAGCTGCCTGGGGATAGCCTCATCCCAAGGCAGCTCCTGTCTCTCCATATGGCAGGGGTGGGAGCCGTGCCCATCAGTGGGACTCCTGTGGGGAGTTGTGGGAAATGGTGAGCTGGACACAGGTGTGGGTTGGCAGAGGCAGTTTGCTTGTAGTATTTGCAGCTCTTAGTGAAGTAGGGACTCTGCTTCCAGCCTCAAACTCTGGTTTTGTGAGAGACATATTGGACCTCTTCCGAGTCAGTGTTTCCAGCAAACCCTCAAGGGATAGCAAGCTCTTTGGGGCTATCCCAGCTGGCCTGCCTTCTCCCTGACTTATTGCTGAGTGGATGCACAATGTGTGGTATTGCAGGAACCAGTGACGTTTCTGGATGTGGCTGTGGACTTCAACAGGGAAGAATGGGATCTGCTGGACCCAGCACAAAGGACCGAATACCACGATGTGATGCTGGAGACCTTTAGACACCTAGTCTCTGTGGGTAAGGCCTTGC
Source organism: Macrotus californicus (assembly GCA_007922815.1). Lineage (NCBI taxonomy): Eukaryota > Metazoa > Chordata > Mammalia > Chiroptera > Phyllostomidae > Macrotus > Macrotus californicus. The sequence continues at coordinate 37,193 of VMDR010004301.1, read as the reverse complement.
CCACACTGGGCATTCTAAACCATCCCAGGACAGACCAGGGATGCCACAGGGACCCTGAGTTCATGATTTCACCTACTCTGGGCCCAGCTCGAGGAATGAGTGTGCCCTCAAGAGTCTCTTGCTCCATCCAGGGCCTTTAACTGGTACTGTGGACCTGAAGGGGTGGTGTTGTGTGGACAGAGGCTCTTCAGGTCCACTGAAGGACTGATCTATCCACCCTGTGGGTGTGTGAGGGCAACACAGGACTTTGGAGAGCTAGACAAATACTCCAGCTCTCAGCACAGCCCTTGATCTCCAAGCTCAGTGTTCCCCGCTTTGCTGCTTTACTGCTTTTCTCATTCTCTTCCCAGGTTAAAAGACTGTACTTGGGGGGTGGGGGTGGGAAATCCCACAGCATTTGAATAAGTAATTATGGCATACTCTCAACCCCTTCAGCATTTTCTCTGTGCAGAATCCACACCTTTTGTTTTTTTTCAGGGTGGGAGAATACATTGGAAAGCAAAGAGTTAACCCCAAAGCCTCCTATTCCTGAGGCAGAACCAGCCCATGACAGGAAAGTGGACAAACCCTCAAGCACCGAGGCCCTGTCTTCTACCTCAGGAGATGCCTTGCAGGGTGGGGACCCAGAAGCTCAGGACACAGCATTGAAACATGTGGGGCTGACTCAGGCGGAATCCCTCTCTCAGAAGCAGCACTGTGAAAGCCTCAGATCCCAGGCAGACACGGGTCTTGACCCAAGCCATGTTTCACTCCAGAAAACTCTCCCTAAGAAACATTTGCGCAAGCGTAGCTCACGGGTTAAAAAGGTGACGCATAATTCCCGTGAAAAAATCCATCAGAAGAGCCAAAAAGGGAACAAAGCCAGGGAAAGCAGTGGTAGTGGGATCGTTGGCCGGAGCATCCAGCAGGTTACATTTACGAGAATTCATAAGGGGAGCCAAATTTGCCGATGTAGTGCATGTGGTAAAACTTTCTGCAACCCAAGATACTTCTCTGTACATAAAAAAATCCACACAGGAGAGAAGCCCTATGTGTGTCAGGACTGTGGGAAAGCCTTCATTCAGAGCTCCTCCCTTACGCAGCATCAGAGAATTCATACTGGAGAGAGACCGTTTAAATGTCGTGAGTGTGGGAGGACTTTCAATGATCGGTCAGCCATCTCTCAGCACGTGAGGACTCACACTGGAGCCAAGCCCTACCAGTGTCAGGTCTGCAGAAAAGCCTTCCGCCAGAGCTCCCATCTCGTCAGGCATCAGAGGACCCACACCGGGGAGCGCCCCTACATGTGTAACGAATGTGGAAAGGCCTTCACCCAGAGCTCACACCTCATAGGGCATCGGAAGACGCACAGTGGTGTGAAATGCAAGAAGAAACACCTACCTCATAGTGCTAAAGCCTGTTGAAGAGATGCTGCCTTTTCAACTCAGTCCTGCATCACAACATAAATGAGTGTGGTTGGGACTTGAAAAGAAGTGTTGAAGGATGATGTTCTTGAGACCAAAGGACAACCAGGAAGACCATCCCTAATTAACTGGTGGGGTGTCGTTGCTAATGAATTTAACAGCTGGAAAAACAGATTTAACTTTTTACTCAGTTGATTTGCAGTTATAATAATGGTCATTAAAAGTGGTATTAGTGAAATCTGAGAATTGCTTATAATGAAAAAGTATGCACTGATATTATATTTGTGGTAAAGTATTTATGTATATGAACAAGGACAAAAAGGGAAGATAGATAAACCATATATTTCTGTGGCAGAATCTTCATGTGTATTTTTATTTAAATAAATCTTTTCATGTCAGACCAGTTCTAGCAGATTCTGTGGAAGGCCACAGCCCCTCCAGTCCAAGATTCCAAGTGAGCATTCCAAGTATCATTCCGTTTCTTATGGCAGGATAAAGTTAGGTAGGTTGCGGGTTCAATCCCTGGTCAGGGCACATATGGGAGGCAACTAATTGATGTTTCTCACTTCCATGTTTCTCCCCTTTCCTCTCTATAAAATATATAAAAACATATCCTTGGGTGAGGATTTAAAAAAAAATAGTTAGGTGCAGGGAACAGGAACCTTGAGCAAGCACTGGAGGCCTAGAGGGCTAGAATCCCCAGGCAAGCCTGGGAGCCTCCTGGGCATGTTCATTTGTTTCACATTTCAGCTTTTCCTGAGGGAGTCCTTCGAGGGAGGGATGATCCAATGTCTGTCACCAAGTTAATCAACAAAATGCTGGCAGAACTAGGGCATGTATGTGATGTCCATGTTTCACATGAGATGACATTAAAATTCTCTATATCATACAACTTGCAACCCGCAACCAATTCCATCCCTTGCTCCACGACTCCACTTTGTTATCTTGAGTTGCGCGTTTCAAAACATTTTCTAAGCCTCTGGTCAAAAGTACTTATTTTCAACAGACAGGGCTCATGGCTGCTATTATCACATTTAATCATTTCCACAATCTGATCGTGGCCCTTTTGGCTTGTCCAAGCCAGGAAAACATCCAGGGTTGAAGAATTTAACTTGGGTGCTGCTGCTTTTCCACCATGTGAATTAAGGCCTTTCCTAGAGAGAAGGAGCAGTTCTCCATGTAGAAGATCAGCTCCTCAAGTCCCAATGATTTTCTTGGGGAGTGGCTTCCTCGTGGTGCCCAGCAGTGGCTAGTGAAATTCACAGCCATGTTCTCAAATGAGATCACTTCATCCTGAAATGACACACCTATTTGTTGTGGTAAGTTCACTAAAGGTGAGCTGACTGCTTTCCCATCTGTGGCAGTTTCAAACATGGCCACAAATTCTTTGCCATTCCTCCCTAGAAATCGGGCTTGTTTCAATCAGTAGGGTCATCAGAATCATGCCATGTGACTTCCAATGAGATGAGGTCATAAAGAATGATGTGGCTCCATTTTCTTTGCTGGAACACTTCTTCATCTCTGGGATGGCTCCCATGACCATCAGCTCATGCCCTAATTCCTCTCCCTGACTTAGCACCTCACAGCTCTCATTGCCCTGGCATCACCAATGGAACTATGTCATGTTCCTGGGTGGAACATGAGCCCCACATGTGCAAGGATTTGGTTTGGCTGCAGCCCTGATGTTTGCTGCAGCCCTGATTGGTATGGCTCAGTGTGTTGGGCATTGTCCTGCAAACTGAAAGATCGCTGGTTTGATTCCTGGTCAGTGCACATGCCTGGGTTTCAGGCCAGGCCAGGCCCCCAGTTGGGGGCATGCCAGAGGCAACTGATTGGTGTTTTACACATCGATGTTTCTCTCCCTCTCCCAACCTTCCCCTCTCTCTCTAAAAAAAAAAGAAAATTTAAAAGGAAAAAAATGTTTGCTGCATATATTAACAAACTGATCTCCCTTCTCAGGATGACCATACCCAAGCCCCAGAATTCCATGATGTCCCTACCTCTCGTGGTCGATGAAAGATCATCCCATTTTTACTATAGAATCTCCCCACGAACTGTAGATGATCAACTAAATTAAATACCACCAACACTCAAAGCAAGAAAGAGGTTTCCTTTTGGGTTTTCCATCAAATTCATGCTATCAAGGATATCTTGATTTGGTGTTAGTTGATTTTTTATCCTCTCTCATACTTTGCTAGTAATCCTTTGTAACAAAAAGAACAGGATTTCAGAGGCAACAATATCTGGCTAAAATTAAAGCAATATTGTTTTGTTTCAACCAAATTTATTTAACTCATGTTTATTTTGACAAAAATAAAGACCCCTTTAAAAGTAGGTTGGAGGGGATTTTTTAAAAGATTTTTATTTTTTAGAGAGGGGATGGGGGAGGAAAGAGAAGGAAACATCCATGTGTGGTTGTCTCTCAAGCGCCCCCTACTGGGGACCTGGCCTGCAAATGAGGCATATTCCCTGATTGGGAATTGAACCAATGACCATTTGGTTTATAAGCCAGCACTCAATCCACTGAGCTACACCAGCCAGGGCTCCTTTTACTTAATTTGTTGAAACCAAAATTTCTCCCATTGGATTTACCACATCCGGGACTTTGGTGATGGTATCCTTATTGTGTTATTTCTTTTTCCCTTGCTTTTCCTGGGACCAGTTTCAAAGTGTGAATCTTGTTCAAATCCTAGTTTGAAAAGCAAAATGTAAAACATTTTATCTAATTGGGGTTAATTTAAATACTGGGTATTTGCTATTAATTACTGCTACTATTTTTTTTTAAGATTTTATTTATTTATTTATTTTTAGAGAGAGGGAAGGGAGGGAGAATGGGAGAGAAACGGCGATCCATTGCTTCTAGAGCACCCCCTACTCAGGACCTGGCCTGTGACCCAAGCATGTGCCCAGACTGGGAATCAAACCGGAGACTCTGGTTCACAGGCTGGTGCTCAATCCAGAGCCACTCCAGCCAGCTGCTATTATTTTTAAGTGCTAATGACTTTGTACTTACTTAATATTCATTTTCTCCCCATTTTATCTTTTTTTCCAATAGGTGTTGGTAACATGTATTTTAAAACAGCTTTACTGAGACATAATTCATAATTAATTCACCTATTTAATCTGCACAATTCAATGGCTTTTAATATATTCAGGATTATACAACCATCATGACAATTTCAGAACATTTTCATCACCTCAAAAACAAAATACCCATTTAGCAGTCACATTTCCCCTTAAATTCCCCCAGCCCTAGGCTACCACTATTATGCTTTCTCTATAAATTTTCCTATTCTGGACAAAAATAATTTTCTTTTAGAAATACATTCAAAAGTGTGCATAGGCAATATTAATTGATTAAATATTTGTTGACTCAAGGAAAATCCTATTACTGTGGCTCTTTCCATCTTTCTGCTCTGCCATTCTCAGCATGTTGATTTTGCCTCTTGGGCTGGATTCCTTGTGGTGCTGGCAGGGTGGTTCTGTTTCACACATTACGCACAGACAACAATGTTCAGAGGGGATAAAAGGGGACACACTGGCACCCTATGTCCATTTTTGAGAGGGAGGAACACTTCCCCAGAAGCCCCCAGCACACTTGTTATTTCTCTTTGGCCAGAAAGCCCTTTCCTAATTCAGACAAAACACAAGAGGCACGAGACCATCAAGACTCTCCCTTTGGAAGTTAGATTCCAGACTTTCTGAAAGAATATACAAATTGCAGGGTCATGTTAGCAAGTAATAAGGCATGTGAGTAAGAAGGTGGTGGCTCTCGGGTAAAGCAACCAGCAAAGTCTGTCCCAGTTGAGTCCCAGGAATACCCCAGACACAAGAACACAATCCAGGAGCTCACCATGAGTGATGTCTGAGAAGAGCAGGGGTGGTTCCCCCCGAAAGGATGGGTGGTGGGTCTGACTGCAACGACTGGGTATGCATACAAGGGCCACACCTCTCTGGCCCACAACCTCTGCAGCAATACGCCCAAGGTAGTCAAGACGTGGTCATTAACTGCCAGCCTCCCTGGTTTTTGCCCCTGTACTACTTAGGAGCAATGGGAAGAGAGACAAATATGGTCCCCCAAACAATCACGTAGGACTGTAACGGAACAAAACGGAGGTTCGGCGGCCTGCCACAAGGAAAGCCAAAGTCGTGAAGAAGGTGTGGTGCAAAGGAGGTTTTAGCCGCACAACCTGGGTGAATGGTAGACTCATGTCTCAAAGACCATCTCGTTTTTTTGCACAAGTCCCTAGTTCTTACAGGGACAGGGAGATGAGGGCTTTCTTTCGTCTACCCATATAACTTTGCTTTTGGCAGGCCGGGGGCCCTAACCATTCATCTTTCTAGCTTTCAGCAAGCTTGGGCTCTATCCATGAATCTTTGTAGCTTTCCCCGCTCTGGGGACCCTATCTATTCACATTCTACCTTCTGGCGCACTGGGGGATCCCTATCCCGTGTTTCTCTAGCTTCTGACACGCTCAGTCTAAGAACCTCCCCTTGCCACCATCTTGACCAATGGGGGAGACTCCCCAGCGCCCAACAGACTGTGGGTGAGAGGACGACACACCTCTAGTCAGCCACCCTCCAACTTCCACCCACGACAAAGTGCAGACAGGGCGCCTGCTGCGGCCTTTCACGTTTGTCACTGTCCCTGTGCCCAACCCTTCAGCCCCCGCCAAACGCACAGGACGGTGGCGGACTGCCTTGCTCACCCGCCAGGCAGTCTTCATTTACTCCCACAGCAGGTCCGAGCATCCAGAAGGACCTTGAGGGAAGGAAGCCGAGCGCAGTTGACGCGCGAATTCCGCTCCCGACGTGCGTCGTCCCAGTCGCTGAGGCGTCGGCCTCGGTCGCCGGAAAAGCGGAATTGGGTGCGCCCGTGGACTTGGATCTCGGACGAGAGGCGCGTCCCAGCGGATAACGGCGAGAAACTGCCGCCGTCGCACGGCCTTCTGGGACTTGTAGTTCGTGGCGCCGAGCACGCGCACTTCCGCCGTCCACCGGAAGCTCCGCCATTACTTCCCCCGCTCAGGTGAGTCTTGCACGCGGGAGCAGTGGGGAGGCTCTGCTGTAAGCGGGTGGGGCGGGTTGCAGGACCTGGCCGTAGTGACCCGATCCGCGTCCGAGGAGGCAGCGGGCCTGGCTCGCGTACCTCCTCTTGCAGGGCCAGGCAAGGAAGGGTCTGTAAGATTCAAGCCCCTCCGGCTGCAGGAACCCGTAGGGAGCAGCACGTCCAGGCAGGGGTTCCTCCAGCAGCGGAGCCCAGCTGAGGCCCTCCTGCTGCAGGACGGAGCTGGGGCTGCTCTGCTTGACCCTCCTACCGCAAAGCAAGCACTGGATGGAGAGCTGCTGTGGAAGATTTCAGGCCGGCGTCTGGGGCTCTGGGGCCTCCCACCCAGGCCTGAATCGTGCCTTCTGCTTTCCTCCCTGTTAAACCACACTGCTCACCCTCAGGAGGCTCTCTATGCCGGAGGTGGTATCCAAGAGCCTCCTAGTAGCCGTCCAGGGAAGTACGCCCCGTGGGTGAAAAAGGAGTTCTGCGAGAACTACTTCTTGGGGAAATAAGGTCATCAATTCCTAACTGGGCAGTTTTTGGCAGGTAGTGACGACCTAGGCCTAGAACTTCTTTAGTAAAAAGCTTATCTTTGCCTTAAGCAAGCCCTGTCCATTGTTTCTGTGCATCTCGGTTAGCACACCTTTGAAGTGCCTCTCTCTCGCCAAATAGCGGACATCCCCAATCTCTATCTTGCTCTCTCCTCACTCTATGTCGTCTTCCTTACATTCACTTTTTAATTCCGAATGCTTAAAAACTGCAATCTCATTTCTGGAAAGTATTTTCTCAGTCCGTTGAGATCATGCTTCCAGGTGTATTCTCTGTTTGGCTCAAGTAAATTATAAAAGTTCTCTATAGGTTTGGACGCCCTTATTTACATCCACACTCTGTACCCCAGTCCCAGAACACGGCCATGTTTTCTCCCACTGGTATGTGAATGTTGTGCTCACTTTGAAGAAAAACTGTTGTTTTCGAAGTGAACAAAGAATTAGGGATAGCCTAGACAGAGCAAACGACATCAGCAACACCAGCCTGGGATGTGGGAGGCCTACAGTGGTTGTGTATGCTAACGCCTCAAGTTGGGGGCTGGATGAGAACAGGGGCTGGAGGTGAGGAGAGCAGGGACAGGAAACTGTCCTTTGCATGAAGGCTTCAAGGAGACTGTGGAAGTGGAATCATGTCGCTTGGAAGTAACTCAATGCAAGGCGAAGTGTCAGGAGAGTGAAAATTGCTGAGAAGGCTGTGTTTCCACTTATTATTTTTTAAATTTTATTACTAGAGACAGAAACATCACATTGTTGTTCCTCTTGTTTGCGTCCATCTGTTGATTCTTATATGTGGCGATCTGGGTTCGAACCTACAACGTTGGTGTATGGGGACAACGCTCTAACCAACTGAGCTACCCAGCCAGGGCTCCGTTTCTAGAAAGGAGCCAGGAAGGAGGTCACGGAACAAGAGAAAAAGAGTTCCTTGTCACTCTCAGTTCTGTTGAGTTGAGGATTCCAATGGGAGAGGGAGAGGTTGAGGGAATGGCAGTGTCAGAAGCCTGGGAGGGAGGTTTAGGCTTGTGGTGAAGCTTGGGGCAGCACTCGAAACCCCACGCCAAAGTGAGGAAAAGAAGAAACTGGAAACATAAAGAGAAAGAGCCTTCTCCCCGGCCCGGCACAGTCCCCAGCCAGACCAGCCCTCTCCTGGGTCCGGCATGAGATATGGAAGGGGAATTTTATGTCCAAGTAAAGTCAACATGACTAAATGTGTTCGTACTGTGTGTCAATGTGGCATTAAGCTCTATAAATGCAACTCATTTAATTCTCACAGAGGCATCATGAGGTAAGACCTGCTATTCCAGAAGTCTACAGAGAAGGAAACTGAGGCCCAGAGAGGTTAAGGTCTGTTAGGGGCCCTACAGAAGCAAGTTGTAGAGCTGGCACTTTGCAAGTAGGCAGTCTGGCTACAGAGTGGGTGTTTCCAGACAATGAAGAGGGTCAGAGGGTGGAAATAGACCTAGGCAGTAGGAGCTTGCCCAGGGATGGGCTGGAGTGTCAGAACAAGAGAACATCATCTAGAGTTCAGGGAAGCCGCCTTAGTGTGGTGAGGAAGGGGAGCCTGGGGGTGTCAGACACACTGTCAAGGGTTCAGCTGTGAGGAACAGGAGCTTGATAGCAAGAGTGGAGCACCAGGATGCAGGAGTTGCCTTAATCAGAAGGAAAACCTCTGAGAAGTTGCAGGGAGCCACTTGGGAGTGTGTGGGCTTAGGGGAGTATATGTGCCAGGAAGGTGGAAGAGTCCAAGGTCATCATTGGAGTGAAACAAGAGGTGTGTCTGCACTGAAGGAGGGTCATGGTGAGGGGGGGTGGAAGGGGAAGTGAGAGCCAGGACTTGCAGCTGTAGGGGATGGAGATGAAGTGGATGTTGGACTAAGCAGGGACTGAATCCTTCATTGTTCCCCCATCCCCAGCACTGCCTCCTGAGGACATCTGCCTTCTGCACCAACACTCATTGGTTGATTTATTTATTTATTTATTGAATTTTTAAATTTTATTTTATGTACAAAGAGCTAGCCATTCTCCAATAAGGTAGATGTCTTGACTTATTCAAAGAAGTTCAGGGGGGGAGAGGTGTGCAGGGCGGAGGCGGGGGAAGTTGGGACAACTGTAATAGCATAATCAATAAAATATATTTTAAAAAAAAGAAGCCACAGGAGAAGGATGTGTAGAAACCTTATAAACTGGTTCCAGAACCCTCAAAAAAAGAAAGAAGTTCACTTAGCCCAACTTAATGAAGCCTATGTCCTTCGCGTACTGGTGGAAACACTGGCTGCACATAATTAAGGCCGTACTTCCGGATCAGGGCATGCCGATTTGAGCAGATGCGGCAAGAATGAGAACCCTGGCCAAATTTTCTCGGATGGCTCCAATACAGCTGCTGGTGACCCATCTTGCACTCTCTGCTGCAATGAGGCAAAAGGAAGGAATTCCTGATTTGTTGGTAGCCATTCTGACTGGTGTGAGGTGATAACTCTGCATCTTAATTTGCATCTTTCTGATGATTAACTGATGTCGAGCATCTTTTCATATGTCTATTGGCCATCCCTGTGTTCTGTCTGGAAAAATGTCTATTCAAGTCCTCTTCCCATTTTTTAATTGAATTTTTAAATGTTGAGATGTGTGAATTCTTTATATATTTTGTATATTAACTGCTTATCAGATATATCATTTACAAATATCCCCATTCAGTAAGTTGCCTTTTTATTTTGTTGATGCTTTCCTTTGTGGCCAAAAGCTTTATAATGTAATATAAACCCAATTTTTTGCATCTGTTTCCCTTAAGGACACATATCTAAAAATTATTGGTTTGACTAGTGTCAGAAAGTTTATTGACTATGTTTTGTGGTTTTGGGTCTTACATTTAAGTTTCTAATCCATTTTGAGTTTATTTTTGTATATGGAGTTACAAACTGGTCTACTTTCATTTTTTTTGCATGTATCTGGCAGGTTTCCCAATACCCTTTATTGAAAATACTGCTTTTTTTTTCCTTAAAGACTTTCTTTATTTTCAGAGAGAAGGGAAGGGAGGGAGAAAGAAAGGGAGAGAAACATCGATCAGTTCCCTCGTGTACACACCCCAATCTGGGACCAAACCCTCAACCTAGGCATGTATCCTGACATCCTTCAGTTTGCAAGCCAGCACTCAATCCACTGAGCCACACCAGCCAGGGACGAAGACACTGTATTTACCCCATTTTATATTCTTGCCTCTTCGCTTGTTAGTCACAGATACACCATATAAGTGAGATTTTGTCTCTCAGCTCTCTGTTCTATTATTCTGCCCCAGGCTGGGCACGGTTGTGGCACCTCCAGAATATCCTGAGGGAAAACACCTCTCTTTTGGAGTTTTTTGTTTTGCAAACCAGTTGTTTCATTGGAATGTTTTTAAAGCATGCAGTTGTTTTGACACCCTGTCTTTACCTCCCCCCATTCATTCTCTTGAAATGACGGGAAAAACTGGCCCCTCTACTTGTGTGCAGAGGGAAATCTGTATCTGTTGGATCACAGTTGAGACACCCCAGCACTTGTCTGGTCATTTACCGAGCCCAGGGCAGCCCAGGTTGATCCACAGGCCCAGACCTGAGCGGGCTGAGCCCATTTCACCACTAGAAAGCCGTCTTGGCCACTTTGGCTGACCTCAGAACCTTGGACAAGAGTGCCGTGTGGTCATAGTCCTACCTCCGTGTTCCTCACACCCCAGCGGAATGTACCTCAACTGGTACATTCTCCTCCATTGTTTGGGGTTGGAGTGGGCTTGAGGGTGTGGGGGTACTAAGCAGGGGCTGAATCCCTAATTGTTCCCCCATCCCCAGCCCAGCACTGCCTCCTGAGGACATCTGCCCTCTGCACACCTTCCAGTCTGAGGAGGAAATGGAGGCAGGTTCTCAGCCAGTTCCATCCCAGGTGAGTTAGGTTACCTTGGCTCTTTTTGCCCCTCAGTGTTCTCAGTTGTAAAATGGGTCCAAGAATAGCACTTGCCTCTTCAGGAGGATGCACACAGGAGCTCAGCGATGTGGCCTCGTACTTTTGGGTGAGACCTATGGGCTCCCTGCAGATAAAGCACCTTCCTTGTGCGGATGAGCCACTTGCACCTGGTTCTCTGGGCCATATCTCCTCCCCTCGTGTCCTGTGTGACTGCCGGAAGTGGGGTGCTGTCTTCATGGTCACATTGGGACAACTCATGCCTGAGAAGTTCAGGGACTCGTCCAGGTGTCCAGCTGCTAAGGCATGAAGCTGAGGTGCCAAATTGGGCCTGGCACCCAGGGCCAGAGCGGAGGTCCCCTTGCCTGCCAGCCTCTCTTGAGAGCCAACTCTACTAGTGTTTTCTGTAAGGATCAGATGGTAGAAACTGCCTTAGGCTCTGTGGGCCACACATGGTCTCTGTCCCATATTCCTTTTGTACACAGCCCTTTAAAAAATGTAAAATCCATTCTTAGCTATATTTTTCTGCTGCTGTAACAAAATATCGCAGGCTGTGTGGCTCAAACATTTATTTTCTCATAGTTCTGGAGACTAAAAGTCTTGAGATCAAGGTGCCAGCAGGGTTAGTTTCTGGTGAGGACTCTTCCTGGCTTGAAGATTGTGTCTTCTCTGTGCCCTCATATGGCAGAGAAAGAAGCCTCTGGTGTCTCTTTGTATTATAAGGACACCGATCCCACCGCATTACAGCCCTACCCTTATGACCCTCCCATTAACATTATTTGCTTTTGTAAAGGCCCTGCCCCCAAATACAGTCACATAGGGGGTAGGGCTTCAACATATGAATTTAGGGAAAAAACAGTTTCAATAGCTCATGGCATTAGTCTTCTAAAAATACACCATGGTCTTGATTTGTCCCCCAGGCTGTATTTGCTCATCCCTGATTTAGAACATCCTCTTTGACTGCCTTCAAATCTGATTTTGTAGAGAAGCGGGGGATGGGGTTCTCCGTGTGGGGTTCCTGTTGTTTCCCAGGACAGAAAATCGTGATTGGCTGGTGTAACCAGCGATAGACTCAGAAGTGAAAATGCTGTGGATTGGGTCAGTGTCTGATCAGATCACCGTTCAAAGGTGGGAACCTGTGGGTGCTCTGGGCATCATCTCCAGCCTACGCTATCTCCCTCCTTTTGCTGGCCTGTGTCCCCTCAACCTCCATATCGGGGAGGCGTGGCCCCATGGTAACGTGGGTGATGTTTCAGCCACCTGTCAGCTTCAAGGATGTGGTTGTGAGCTTCACGCATGAGGAGTGGGGACAGCTAGACACAGTTCAGAGGACACTGTACCGCGACGTGACTCTAGAGACATGTGGCCACCTAGTCTCCCTGGGTAAGTGGGCTCTGCCATTGCATGGACTTTCTGCCTCTGGGACTCCAAGCTGTGGCTCCTCCCCTGGGTGTGCTTATGCTGGGGTGGAGCATTCCGGAAGTGGGTCCCTTCGAGATACAGATCCCGGGTATTGCTGCTTAGTCAACCTCTATTGCATCTGACTTTTTTCCCCAGAATGTCTCTAGGTCCCTCCTAGTCCATCCATGTCTGACCCCAGGGGACAAGGGCTGGGCCAGAGGATGCAGTTGTCTTCATCTCCAAGCAGAGCACCAAGTCTTGTGTTTTTCCCCATTGACCAGGGCTTCTGCTCCCCAATCTGGATGTGATCTCCCGCCTGGAGAATGGTGAAGACCCATGGAGGGCAGAGCGGGAAGCTCCTACTCGAGGTGAGAGCTTTCGGTTGGACAGAGAGCTCCCTAGGTTGGAGGTGGAGGGAGGCCATGCGTGGGGAGCTTGTTTGGGTGTTCTCTGCGCTGCCTCATGTCCAGCAAGGCAACCACTTCCTCATCCATGGACCCAGCTCAGGGAATGCACATGCCACTGTCTCAGGTGTGGGTTTACTTCTTTTCCCTTCTCCCCTTTGGTTTTTACCCCTCACCACCTTGTCTTATTCCCAGGTTCTTTGGACCCCTCTTCCCTGAGCTCCTTATTATAAGTTCGCTGTGGCAGCAGTTCCTCAGGATTCCCTTTTAGGCCTGCTCTTCCCCTCCAGTGTGTTTGAAATTCCCATGACTTCCAGATGATCCCATGGTGTGGTTAGATCTTATGTATCCTAGGCAATGTCAGCCAACTGTTTTTCAGAAGAATTCCTCCTATTCTTCTGGACCTGCTTCCCAGGCCTTCCCATCCCATAGACCCACCTCCTTATATATCCCAGTGTGTCAGCCTAATTGGAATTCTTTTTTTAAACAGCTATATCAAGAGACAATTTACCCATTTAAAGTACCTAAAGGTTTTTAGTGTATTCACATCACCAGAATTAATTTAGAACTTGTTCATCACCCTAGTAAATTAGGCTACTTCTCATGGTCATTTTGTTTTAATTAATAGATTTCTTTAAAATTTATTTTTCAGTTACCGTTGACATTTAATACTCTGTCAGATTAAGCTGTGAAACATAGTGATTAGACATTTATTTATACAACTTACAAAGTGATTACCCCAATAAGTCTAGTACACATCTCAAACCAGACATTTTTATTACATTATTATTGACTGACTATACTCCCTATGCTGTACGTTTTTTACATCCCCATGAATATCTGTATAATTGGCAATTTGTACTTCTTAATCCCTTTCACCTTTTTCACCAGAGACTATTTAGAAAGCAGTTTTATGTTTCTACAAAGTTGAACAGAATGTACAGAGTTTGCATTTACCTCTTAGCCCACACATTCACAATTTCGCCTATTAATATTTTGCATTCTGTGGTACATTAGTTACAATTGATGAGCCTTTATTGATTGTTATTAGTAGTGATCAGTAGTTTACATTAGGTTCACTCTTGGTATTTTACATTCTGTGGGTCAGACAAATGTAGGATGACTTGTGTCCATCATTCATAGTGTTACACAGAATAGTTGAACTGCCCTAAAAACCCTCTGTACTCTGCCTGTTCATCCTTCCAGCTAGCCTGACTCCTGCCAACCACTGATTATTTTACTGTCTCTTCAGTCTGCCTTTTCTGGAATGTTGTGTAGTTGGAACAATGCATTCTGTGGCCTTTTCTGATGGACTGCTTTCACTTAGCATCATGTGTGCCCTTCTCATCACCTGGAGGCATTGAATTTATCTCTGGTGTTTCTGCTCCGACTTACCCTGTAACTCTCACCTGCAGCCTCTGTTACTTCTTCCTCTGAAGTCTCATCTGTAATTATCCTTGGTCTTCAGATGCCATTCTGAATTCAGTTTACTGGCCACGCCTTCCTTCTGTCTATCATTGATGTCACTATTTGGCTGACCTGCAGTTTGTCTTCCTCTTTTAATGATCTTGACAGAGAAGCTGTTGTGGAACATCTAACCTCCTTTGCTCGGTTTCCAGCAGCCAGGCACAATTTTGATGCATCTTATCCATCCAGAGATTTCTTGTCCTTGTCCTCAAACTCCCCATCACTCTCCTTTATTGGGTCATTGTTTCATTTGAAAAATTTCTCATTCTCATCACTGGAGATTCCAAAGCAAAACCCAAGATGGACACATCAGAGTCTCAGGAAGGAGAACAGTGTTGGTTATAGGGATTGCTGGGTGTAGATAAGGACCTTACCCAAGAGGGAAAGAGGATCTTTGACGTGAGGGAAACGTCCCCATGGAAGTCAAGAGATGGCCGGGAGTGTATTTAATACTTTGTGAAGTGGAGATTCCTTGTCTCCTTGACAGGCATGGACAGCAAAGGATGGGAACTTGAGCAGAGGCCTTGACGGTACTTGATGACTACATGACTGGGATGGACAGAGTGACCAACAAAGGGGGAATTTCAGAGGGCCCCAGTAAGTGTCCTAAACTGGGAGCTTATTGGGCACTGTGGGAGCCCAATATCTGCAACAGAAGGGGAATCAGTGACAAGAGTGATGATGTCAGCAGTACCGTGTGCTATCAGTGTGTCATTTGCCAGACACTGAAGCTCACATGTTGACGACTCATTTATGCTTCAAAGTAAACCTGGCAAGATAAACATTCTTATTCCTGGCTTACACCCAAGGAAGATGATCCTCAAAAGTCACTAGTTGGGGAAGTCTGTGATTTTGGACTGGCCAACCACACTGCTTCATGGACAACAGTGCTTTTCTGGAAAATCTGTGGCATCAATTCTGGAATGGTTAAAGCAATGCTTTTCTCTCTATGAAGCCAGAAGGAATGACAGAAATGGTGCCTTATGACTATTAAGTCATTCTGGTGTTTGGATCTTGTTTTAAGATTCAAAATCAGCTCTGGCTGGTGTAGCTCCATGGATTGAGCACAGGCCTGCAAACCAAAGGGTCACTGGTTCAATTCCCAGTCCAGGGCACATGCCTGGGTTGCGGGCCAGGTCCCCAGTGGGAGGCACATGAGAGGCAACCACACATTGATGGTTTTCTCCCTCTCTTTCTCCTTCCCCTCCCCTCTCTCTAAAAGTAAATAAATAAAATCTTTTTTAAAAAGATTGAAAATCAGAAAATAGGCTAAGATTCTGAGTCAGTAATCTAAATTGAGGTTAAGATCCTATATTAGTTTCCTGAGGGTTGTGTAACAAATTACCACTGAATGATTTAAAGCAACACAAATTTAGCCCCGGCTAGTATGGCTCAGTGGGTTGAGTGCCCAGCCTGAGAACCAAAAGGTCGTGAGTTTGATTCCCAGTCAGGGTACATGCCTGGGTTGCAGATCAGGTCCCCAGTTGGGGTGCATGCGAGAGTCAACCAATCAGTGTTTCTCTTACTCATTGACATTTCCCCCTCCCTTTCCCTCTCTCTAAACAATAAATATAATTTTTGAAAAACAGAAAAAATTAAACAACACAAATTTATTCTCCCACCGTTCTTGGAGGGCAGAAAGCTGAAATAATATCAACAGGGCCATGTTCTCTCAGGAGGCCACTGGAGGAAATCTCTTCCAGTTTCTGGTAGCTGTGACATTCCTTGGATTTTGCCTGTATCACTTCAGTCTCTTAAGTCCAACATCTTTATATTTCTGCTCTGTGTTTATGTTAACTTATCTCTGTATATTTATTCACTCTTCCTCTAATTCTGTCTTAGAAGGTCATTGTGACATTTGCAGCCAGATAATTTCCCCATCTCAAGACTCAGCAGTTCTGCCCACTGAATACCAGCTCCCCACTGCCCTGCGCACTGCGAGCTGATGTTGGGCCTGGGAAAGCAGAGCAGGTCTGCTGGTCCAAGTGTTGCAGCGGTGCACTAGTGGCAAGAATTGGAAGAGGGGCAGACAGCAAGGATAGGCCCAGAAAAACTACGAGGAAAAAAATATCATCATGGCAGGTATGCACCATGAAAGTGAAGAAATGGAGCGGCACATGCAGATGGAGAGGAAGACTACTCTTTGGAAAGGGGCAAAGGCCACCAGCCCTCAGGAAATAATAGACAGGGGATAGGCTTGCCGACCAGCCCCTGACTTCCAATGCGCCATACCCAATCGGGCAGGTCAATGATGAGATGGGTGGAGATGGAGATGATATGAAAATGTTCATGGAGGAGATGAGAGAAATCAGGAGAAAACTTAGGGAACTGCAGTTGTGGAATTGTCTGCATATCCTGATGAGGGAGCTCTCTAATCACCATGACCATCATGATGAATTTTGCATTATGTCTTGATTCCTGTCATTTTCCATGACATTAATACTGTGATTCCCACTGTTTTCTTTTTCTTTGCATTTCCTGATAAGCCTTTACTGATCCATTTGCTGTGAACGATATGTAATTTCCATGCGTCAGGTGGGTTCTATGTTACCAACTTTTAATTGGAGATTGCCTTGGCACACAGTCTTAAGTTTTTGTCAACAGTAGTTTCGTCCATTTGCATGGAAAAATGTCAAGTTAATAAAGCAATGAAAAAACAACCTAAAAAAAAAAAACCCAGCTGTTCTGCAAAGATCCTTTTTCAAATACAATACCATATTTACAGGTCCTAGTAACTGGATGTAGGTATCTTTTGTGTTTATTGAGGTCCATATACCTTCAGACTCAGTTCTTTCTGTGGATTTCTCCTTTAATCTTTACGCTCTTGTGCTTGTTCTTATTCCTCTGCTCCCTCTTTGGGGACCAGTTCTGGATTATCTCATTACCTTTGCTTGTTTTTCGTACATTATCACTGATTCCCTATTTACTGCTCCATCCCACTCTTTTATATCCTGTGTGAAATTACAGTCCATGGATTCGAAACAGACACAGAGACACCTCTCATATTTGGTGTTTTTCTTGTTCCCCTCCCCTCTTCTAAGGCTTCTGCAGTAATTCTGGCATTTTGGATTTCTTTCAGACTGGAAGACTACACTTGAAAAGAAAGAGTTACCTTCTGAAGAGGATGCTGCTGTGGAAGAACTATCCTTCCAAGTAAATATGAAATGCTATGTAGAGGGCCTCTGGTCCATGTGGGGTTGGAGGGACCAGCCAGGCGAGCACCAGGAGGAATCTTTGAGTCAAATTGTACTTACCTCAGAGGAGTTTGCTCAAGAGGAATATTGTGAGCATGACCTTGGGGGAAGTTGTCAGAGTGAAAGCCTTCTACCTCCAGCATTATCTGCAAAAGCACATTTCCACAAGCTTGACTCACAGGTTCAACAGTTGAAACAGAGTTCAGTTGGTGTCAATCATCAGGAAGGCTGGACCAGTCAGAAGCCCAGTGAAAATCTTGAAAATGCAAGAGCCTTCTCTCAAAACATTCATTTGCATAAACTTGCAAATGTTGAAAAGGAAGATAAAAAGCCTCATGAATATACTGTCAGAAGTGACTCTTTGAACTATGGTACCTCTGTTCGTTTCCATAACAGAATATTTTCAGCAGAGAGCAGTAATGATTATAAGACCTATAGAAATGTCGTTAACCATAGCATGTCTCTGAATGAAAACCAACCAGTGCATTTTGGAGAAAGTCAGTATGAGTGTGACAAACGCTTTGTGCAACCTGAAATAATTGTTGGATATCCTGGATGTGAGGAGGAATGCAATGCTTTCCACATGGCCTCATCTTTCAGTGACTGTGACATCAATCAGATGAGAAGGAAGCCAAATGCATGTAATCTATGTGGAGAATCTGCCAACTGTTACTCTAAGCTTGTACACCAGAGAACACACACTGGAGAAAAGCCATGTAAATACAATCATTGTGGTAAAGCCATCTCTGGGAGCTTTCACCTTTCACATCAGAGAATTAACTTGGGCGAGAATCCCTATGAGTGTAATGACTGTGGGAAATCTTTCAGACAGCAGTCACAGCTTGTTGTACATCAGCGAATCCACACTGGAGATAAACCTTATGAATGCAATCATTGTGGAAAAGCTTTCAGGTGGAGATATCTCCTCATTGTGCATCAGAGGACACACACTGGAGAGAAGCCCTATCAGTGTAATGTGTGTGTGAAAGCTTTCAGTGGTCGGTCTGCTCTTAGGAAACATGAGAGAACGCACACGGATGGAAAACACTTTGAATGCAACGATTGTGAAAAGTTCTTTAACCGGCAGAGTCACCTTACTAGGCATCAGAGAAGTCATACTGCAGGGAAACCTTATTTGTGTGCTCAGTGTGGAAATTCTTTCAGCTGTAGCTCTGACTTTGTTGCACATAGACGGATTCACACTGGAGAGAAACCGTATGAATGTAACCACTGTGGGAAGTCTTTTTGGCAGCAATCACAGCTTCTTGTGCATCAGCGAGCTCATGCTGGGGAGAAGAAATTTTATGAATGTAGTCATTGTGGAAAAGGTTTCAAGTGGAGGTCTCACCTCATTCTGCATCAGAGAACCCACACTGGAGAAAAGCCCTACGAATGCATTGAGTGTGGGAAAGCCTTCAGTGATGGGTCATCTCTTAGAAAACATGAGAGAACACACACTGGCGAGAAACCCTATCACTGCAACCACTGTGGAAAATCTTTTCGGCAGCAGTCACAGCTTGTTGTGCACCAGCGAACTCATACTGGAGAGAAACCTTATGATTGCAATCATTGTGGAAAAGCTTTCAGCCAGAGATCTATCCTCACTGTTCATCAGAGAACACACACTGGAGAGAAGCCCTATAAGTGTAAAATTTGTGTTAAAGCCTTCAGCCAGAGATACCTCCTCATCGTACATCAAAGAACACACACTGGAGAGAAGCCTTACCAATGTAACATGTGCATTAAAGCCTTTAGTGGTCGGTTAGCTCTTAGAAAGCACGAGAGAACGCACACAGGTGAGAAACCCTGCTAATGAATGTGATCGTTGTGAAAAGGCCTTTACTGGGGAGTCACTGTAATGGGCATCGGAGAGTTCACACTGGAGAGAAACCATAATTTTGTGCTCATTGTGGAAAGTCTTTTCAGCAATAACTCCTATTTTTGTTGCACATAAAACTATTCACACTGGAAAGAAACCCTATGAATGTTACTACTGTGGGAAAACTTTTAGCAGCAATCATAGCTTGTGCATCTGTGAATTCATCCTAGAGAGAAGAAACCTTATGAATGCCGTCATTGTGGAAAGGTTTCAAACGGAGACCTCTCAGTATGCATCAGAGAACACACACTTGTGAGAAACCCTACTAATGTAATCATTGTGAAAAGGCCTTTCCTGGTGTCAGACTTGCCTCACTGGCCATTAGAGAATTCATAGTAGAGAGAAATCCTATAAATGTAACAAGTGTGGGAAGTCTTTCACTTAAAGTAAATCCCTAATTCAATATGAGAAAACTCATGGGAGAGAAACCCTGTGAATAATTAAGATGGAAAAGCTCACTGCTAAAACTTGTCTAGACATCAAATGACCACATACATCAGAATTGCTTGGAGTGTATATTGAAACTGCAGATTACCAAGCATACCCTAATGTACTAAATCAAAACTACCAGTAAAACCCAGGAGCTCAGCATTTCCTAAGCAGCATGTTATTTGTACGTGCACTAAAATGTGTTTACTTCTACATGTATGTGAGAAGGTAAACTTTCAGTCAAAGCTCATAGCATAGAAAATTGAGAATATAACTGTATTTATAATCATTTTATTGCAAACAGCCATATAAACGTAATCAGATTTTATCCCTATGACACCTTCCTAAAAAATGATGGGGAACTGGAAGATACTATGTACACAAAAGAGGCTGAAGTGTACATCCACAGTGGTAAAAATGTGAAAGGTCATTACTGCAGATTTGAGCAGCATCACCCGGAGACACATATTAGGAAAGGCTGAAGCCAGGACTGAAGAGAGGGTGGCAGCACTGGAGGTCACAGCCCCTTGGCAGAGTTGTAGGCTCATAGGTGTGTGGCAGGAGAGCAGGATTAATTGAAGGTCTGCTCATGAAATTCCAGATTTCCTCCCCCTTTTCTAGTCTTCTTGTCTTGCATAAAGTATCTGGCTGTGGGTGAGCAAAATAAAATAGAGAAAGATTTATTGACAAAAAAGTAGTTGGTCTGGGGACTAGGAAATGCGTGTATTATGCTCCAGAACAAGGGCTATCCTTAATATTTCAAGGATCTTCATACTAAAACCTGGCTCCTGCCCTGTTTCCATCAAAGAGTACCATTAAAACAGCCCCACCATCCATGGAGACTGCCTTCTGATTTCTGATGGTATCTTCAATGTGGATGGAAGGCAAGGAGCAAGAGACTTGAAAGCCTTCAACATCAAAGAGAAAATATCTAAGGTAAAAAAAAAACATCCCAGGTAGGACAGATATTCAGAGGAACTAAACATTTAAAATGGAGATTGAATCAGAAATAATTGCGAAATAAAAATAAATGCAAGGTAATATTTTTAAAAGTTACGAGAACAAGAGTAGACTGAAATTAAAAGCAAGATTTGCTTTAAAAAGAAAAAAGGCCTGGCTGGTGTAGCTCAGTGGATTGAGTGCGGGCTGTGGACCAGAGGGTCGCCGGTTTGATTCCCAGTCAGGGCACATGCCTGGGTTGCGGGCCAGGTCCCCAGTGGGGTCCAAGTGAGGGGCAACCACACATTGATGTTTCTTTCCCTCTCTTTCTCCCTCCCTTCCCCTCTGTCTAAAAATAAATAAATAAAATCTTTAAAAAAATAAAAAAAGAGAAAAAAGGAAATTGTTGTAGAGCTGAAAGAAAGTCTTAAGGTCCTGCCAATTACTATCCAGGATTAGTAAGATCTGTGCAGCATGACCAATTGAGAACAACACAGTTAAAAAGACATTGCAGAAACTTCTCGAAAGAATAATTTTGAAACTAAAAACAGGAATAGGGTTTTTTTTTTAAGAAAAGGAATGTTCTAGCTAGAGGTAAAGAACAAAACAGGCTTCAGGGTAAACATTTTCTTTTTTTATTGTTACTTTTTAAAGATTTTATTTATTTTTAGAGGGGGGGAAGGGAGGGAGAGAAACATCAGTGTGTGATTGCCTCTTATAAGCCCCCAACTGGGGACCTGGCCCACAACCCAGGCATGTGCCCTGACTGGGAATTGAACTGGCAACCCTTTGGTTTGCAGGCCGGCACTCGGTCCACTGAGCCATGCCAGCTATGGCTTCTTATTATTATTTTTACTTTTAGAGAGGGGAAGGAGACAGGGAGAGAAACATCAATGTGTGGTTGCCTCTCACCTGCCCCCTCCTCGGGACCTGGCCTGCAGAAGCCTTGTCACCAGAAAGTCACTAGCACCCTGGAGAGGGGCTTGATATTCTGGGACAACTAAACAATCTCTCTGAAGGGGCAAGACAGGCATGTGAATTTGGATAACCACCAGATACTGAATGTATTTCCCCGGAATCCTCTGGGGAAAGTTAGGTAACATAACTTTCATGATTTATATGTAACCTTGAGGTTGAAGTGAGCAGTCCGAGCAGAGCAGGTGGGGATTTTGCTTCCTGGTGTGACAGTTGGGCCTGCTGCTGAGACCAACGAAGTTGTGTAGCATTCAGAACATGCTGGAGTCTGGGAGGAAGGACCTTCCCAACAGATTCAGCCAAGTGAATGTTTGACATTCTTGTGGTCCAGATATCTAAGAACAAGTTTAATTAAGTCCTGAAAGTAGCTTTGTTTAATGAAGAAGCTCCTGGGAGCTCGGGTATGTACATTGTATGTGAAGTCCCAGGATACTAATGTTCCTTCTTTCTAAAATGGGGAGTCGGCAGGGGCTGTGTGGTCTTGTGCTTCTGGACAACACCCAGTGGGAATCACAGGCAGGAAGATGAATTCATGCGCAGGAAATGGGAGAAGAGTATGAATATGCAGTGTGTTCTGAGACGTACCCTACCCTTTAGCAAGTCAGAAACTTGATGCTGTTAAAGGACCCAAGAACTGGGCTCATTTGAAATGAAAACCTGAGATCTTTCCTCCTGAAATGATTCTCATAATCAGAGTCTAGTGATAACTAATGGAAATGTGTGTAAGTCCCACCTGAAAGGAAGTATTGGAATTGCAGTTTTTGGATCCATCTTCAGAGAGTCCGCTTCCTCGGGCTGAGGTGAAACCTAGACATTTGCATAGTCTGAGGACAGTTTTTTTTATTTTGTTTATTGATTTTTGAGAGTGGGAAATACCGATTTATTGTTCCACTCACTTATGCATTGCTTGATTCTTATATGTGTTCTGACTGGAGATTGGACCCACGGCCTTGGCATGTCAGGACAATACTCTAACCAACGGAGCTACTCGGCCAGGCTGAGGACACTTTCTATAGCTATATTTTTAAACATTTTGCAAAGAGTAATCTCTAAACTGTATGTTCATATACGTTTCTTTTGTTGGTTTCACTTAAAATTGTGATTCAGGTAAAAAAGAGACCCAAAAGAGAAACCACACCCATTTCATGTAAATGCTGAACTGCTTTTATTTTATTTTATTTTATTGATTTTATTGACTTGGTTTGTCTTGTCTTTTTTTTTTTATTTCCTCCCCACCCGGTCCCCCTGCCCCACCCATCCCCAGGTTTGTCTTTTTAAGTTCATTTTTTATGCCCTCCTCCCCTGGAATCACCACACTGTTGTTTGTGTCCATGAGTTACTTTTCTTTAGGGGGCAGGCTGCTTTCAACAAATCCATCCTCCCCATTTAAAAATACAGATACCAAAATAATCCTAAACACATTCTTAATACAACTAGCAGTGGAATGATTGGGGACCCAGAAGACAATCCCCAATCCAGAGGTTTTCCACAAGATTTCATGGGACTCCACATATAGTTGTATGCCTGGCTAAGAATTATTTCAAAGATAAATAGTTTGTGCATAAAGGAAAAGACATGAAATCTGGGGGAATCCACGTGCAGGTTTGAATTGCTCTCCCTCCTTTGAGGTGGTCACACAAAGCAGTGGGGACCAGGCAAGAAGGCACCATCTGTCCAGCATGGACCAAAGGCCAGACTCCCAGAAGTAGAGTGGGCTCAGAGTAAATGGGGTTGTTGGGTTGTTTTTTTCTTCATACTCTAGGCACAGTGAGAAAGGCACCACTGTAAAAGCCAATTTTGCAAAGAGGACCTAAAATGTGCAGCCCTAGACCTGCTGTGTTTATCTTTTTTGCATAAGCTTTCATATCTCTTCAAATATGAATACAATTAGCCATATTCACAGTACCTGTTGCATTAAGCTGCTTAAACTGCAGCTCTGGCTACACACGTGGAGAAAGTACATGGTTCACACAGTTCCTGCTTCGGATTGGTTTTCAGGAACATGTCACAACTCAGTATTCTTGGCATTTCTTGCCTTGATTCTATCTTGTAGATGTGAATCCCATTTGGACTGCTCTAGGTTTACCTTAAAGGCCAGGGTCTTGATAATGTGAGAGAGAAACATTTATCAGTTGCCTTCCAAGCCAGGACTGAACCCACAGCCCAGGAATGTACCTGGACTGGGAATCAAACTTGCAACCTTTGGTGGATGGGATGATGCTCCAACAAATGAGACACCTGGCCAGCATGTAAAAACATTTTTAAAAAGTTTTCAACAATGACTTCTTAAACTAAGACGCTTGTGCTGCAAACAAAGCAGGAGGGAGAGACATTTATGGGGTAAAATTTCCAAAGCCAGCATCATGTTTGTTACTACCCAACATCTTTCACTTCTTGCCATTCTATGAGTTCGTTGGGATCAGCTGGGTGATTCTTTTCACTTAGGGTCCCTTGTGCAGTTTCAGAGGCAGCAACTGCCAGAGTCCTCTGGAGACTTCAGCATCCAAGATGCCCCACTCTAAGGCTGGAAGTAGATGCTGACTGCCAGCTAGGAAATGGGCCTGGACTGTTGGCTGGAGCACTCACATTGGACTGCTTCACATGATCTGGACTCCTCTCAATAGGGTGACTGGGTTCCAAGAGGGAATATCCCAGGAATGAGCATTTCAGCTCCTTATGATACGACCTCATAAGTCATACATCATCATTTGAGCTTACTGTTTTGGATAGCCAGTCAGGGTCAGCCAAGAGTCAAGGGGAGGGGAAATAAATTCCACTTCTCAATGGGAAGAGTGACAAAGAATTTGGGGCTGTATTTAATTCACTACAGAGCCTCAATGTAATAGAGAAGGAATATAGAGTAACACTCAAATTATGATAGATGACTGAGTAGCCTGAGGTGACATGAAGGAGCAAGCTTGGAATGCAAGAACAATGTAAGTCCTTTTTACACTGAGTTTATCCATTTATTTAGAGACATTGATTTTGTTCCACTTATTTATGCATTAATCGCCTGCCTCTCGCATGTTCCCTGACCAAGGATTGAACCCACGACCCTGGCACATTCCGACGACCACCAACCAACTGAGCAAACCTGGCCAGGGCAAGGTTTTTTAATTTTTTTTTTTTTTTTTTTACTGATTGATTTTAGAGAGGAAGAGAGAAACATTCATTTGTTGTTCCACTTATTTATGTATGTATTGGTTGATTCTTCTAAAAAAAATACAACTTTATTTAAAAATAAAAATAATGGCAAGTTTTAATACAATTTTCACAAAATTACAAGACCCCTTCAGCCTTAAATTGAGGACCCCAAATAGGTTTTGTAGGTTCTTTCTATCAATATTTGCCTTATTAGATATTAAAACAGGAAAAAATAGTATTTAAGAAATATTTATTGTATGTTGTGTTGAACCATGTCCCCTGGAAATACATATATTGAAGTCCTAGCCCCATAGTTCAGAATGCAACCTTTCTGTGAGATAGTGTCTCTACAAAGGTAATTAAATTAAAACGTTACAGGGTGAGTCCAGCTCCAGTATAACCCGCATCCTTACAAAAACTGGGAGACAGACACGCACACAGTCTCGTTTTGTCACCTTGTATTTAACCCACTATGCCCTTATTATATATTAGTATCTTTATAGTGTATATGTCCATTAAATGTATATATACATTGTGTGTGTGTGTGTACACACACATTAAATTCTCACCCGATATGTCTATTGATTTTGGAGAGAGAAACCGATTGGTTGCCTTCCGAACGCCCCCCTCCCCACCGGGATCAACCTGCAGCCTAGGTATATTCCCCCTCCGGGAACCGAACCGCAATTCCCCTGGTGTTTGGGAGGACGCTCCAATCAATGGAGCCGCCCGGCCAAGGCAAGAAATAATTTTAAAGTACAAAGCGGTAGGAACGTCAGAGATAAACGGGGCAGTCTCAGAAGCGAGTTTACACCAGTCCGTCCCGTCCCAGCGTAGAAACTGCTCTGAGGGGACAGCCAGGCAAGGCCTGCGGACAGACGAGGCCGGAAGGCCGCTACCCAGCGACCCTGCAGCTCCCAAGTGATGGAGGCCCGGGTCGCCCCACAGCGTCGCGGGCCACCCTTAGCCGGAAGCCGGCGGGCGGAGGCTCCCATTGGCCCGAAGCCAAGAGGCTTCCATTGGTCGAAGACTAAACGAACGAAGGCTCCATTGGTTGGGCGTTAGGACGCGCCGCATGGCCCTCTGGGAGTTGTAGTCGCAGTGTCGCCGGCTCGACCGCCATTGTCCAGCGTTCCTCGAGTCGAACGGTCGGGTTGGTGCAGACGGCTCTCGGGTTTAGAATCGTACGGGGCTCCTTTCCTCGACCTGTCGGTCTAGGATGGATCCCGAGGAGGGGGCGGCCGCATTGGCGACGGCTACAGGGCCTCCGAAGGGACGGCTTCAGGTAACAATTACAATAACGGTGACAGCGGGCCCGGACCAGCGTCTCCCTCAGATACTGGCCCTTTAACGCTCGCGCTGAGCGGGGCCTGGGGGTTATCCCGCGTTACCCGCCAGGAAACTGAGGCGCAGGTCGACACGCGCTGACTGGCACCGCTGCTAAGGGGCGGGACCGGGGCGCGAACCCGGGTCCTCTCGTCCCCCACTGCTCATGCTCAGTTGGTCCGCTCGCCGATACCCTTCCCTCCACCCCGAAGTGCCGGACCCCGAGATGATGGGTAGTAGGTACCGTCGACTAAAGATGCTCTGATGCGTGGAGTCGATAGGGTGCCTGGCTCCGTGCAGCCCCGGCCTGCGGACGGGGCTGTACCTGGAGGGAGGGGGTAAGGAGGTGTCACCACTCACCCCGTTAGTGGGGCGGAACGGCGATGAAGGTCCCCGCGGGGCTGTGGGGACAACAGTGCAGGGCAGCCAGTGCTTGCAAGGCCCTGAGGGAAGGCCCGCATCCACAGCTCCAGCGATTCTAGACAAACTGGCCGCTGCTGATGTCCGCCTTAAAGTGCTCTTTCTCCACGCTGGCGTAATTCCGGAAGCTCGCATCTTTGAACTTAATGTTTCCTGTCTTTTTTTTTCTTTTAATCCTCACCTGAGGATATGCCTATTGATCTTAGAGAAGAAGGGAGAGAGAGAAACATAGATCTGTTGCCTTCCATACACGCTCCAACTGGGGATTGAACCCGTATACTTTTGGTGTAGGGATGATGCTTCAACCAACTGACCCACCCGGCCAGGGCACCTCCTGTCTTTTTTTTCTTGTTTACAGGGGTTGGCATTATTTCAGATTTGGTATGCAAAGTAAGAGTATCAATCATGTTAGATTTGCATGTGTTAGGATGTGTGTTGTTGCAGATCTTCATGAAGATCTTCATGAAAATGCAACCACCTTTTAGTTTGCTTTGGCTGGGGGTAGTGGGGCAGGGAGTGAACAGTGTCAGAGAAAGTCAGAGCTAGACAGTAATTAAAGCAGCAAAAACAGATTTTATTAGAACTCTTGCAGTAGAAGGAAAGAGACTTCATTGTAGAATTAGGCTCGATTCTGAACCCAACAAGAAAACGGGGCATTATAGTGGGTGGGAGAAAGAGGGTTCTTGCTGAAACAGGCCAGGTGATCATGTTACTGAGGCCATTGTGGGTGATGAGAGCCTTGAAAAAGGTGTGAGGAGTCATGACATACGGATGATGGGGTTCCCAGCTAACCTGACTTGGCAGGATTTTTGGTAAAACTAGGTGATGTGTAAATGGGCACAGAAGCCTAAAAGTCAAGACTTAGATGAGAAGAGTGTTCAGAGGAGCCAGACTAAAGTTTGGTCAAGGTGAGAGCCTTTGTCAGCAGTAAGAGAGGCTTCGGAGGAAATGTATTAGTGTTGCTGTGTAACAGATGAAAAAACATACTGGCCTAAAACAATAATAAATGCCTTTCTTTCTTTCTTTCGGTAGAAAGTAAAGTTGTTATTCATGCTCCACGAAAAAAGAGGGGCATGGTCTGGAGAGATATACCAGCTCTTTTTTTTTTAAGATTTTATTTATTTATTTTTAGAGAGAGGGGAAGGAAGGGAGAAACAGAGTAAAACATCCATGTGTGAGAGAAACATTGATCCTTTGCTTCTCACACACCCCCAACCAGGGACCTGGTCCACAGCCCAGGCATGTGCCCTGACCAGGGGACCCTTCACTTTGCAGGAAGACACCCAACCCACTGAGCCAAATCAGTCAGGGCACCTCACAGTCTCTGATGATAGGAGTCCTGGAATGACTTAGCTGGTGGTCCTGCCCTGGGCTTTTGACATTACAGTCAAGATGTCAGCCTGGATTTCTGTCCCCTGAGACTTGACTGGGTCTGGAGGATCCACCTCCAAGATGGCTCACTCAGGTGACAACTGGCAGGAAGCCTTAGTTCCTTCCCACATGGGGCTCTGTGGAGCTGCTTAGGTGTGCTTACAACTTGGCAACCGGCTTCCCACAGAGCCACTAATCCAGGACAGGGCCTGGTCACAATGCCTTTTGTGACCTGAGGTCAGAATTTCCCCTCTGTCAGTATCCTATCAGTGATACAAGTCAAACCTGCTTGGTACTAAGAGGGGACCACAAAAGGGCTGGGGATCATGGGGAAGCATTTTGGAGGCCAGCCACTGCAGGAGGCAAAAAGCAGAGTGGAGGGTGTATTAGCTTCAACAAATATTACCACAAACTTGGTGGCTTAAAACAATACACATTTATCCTTATATTCTGGAGATCATTGTCACGAGGCTGAAATCAGGGTGTGGGCAGAGCCACACTTCCTGTCAAGGCTCTAGTGGGGAATCACCTTTCCCTGCTATAGAGCTGCAGACCTTGCTTTCCTTGGCCTCTGGCCCTTTGTCCATCTTCAGAGCCAACAGCATAGCATCTTGCCTTAGTAATCATATTGCCTTCTTCCCTCTGTAATAAAATGTCCCTCTGTGTTCCCCTTAGAAGCACATTTATGACTGCATTTAGGGCCCACATGGATAATCCAGGATATTCCCCCCATCTTAAAATCCTAATTGCATCAACAAACTCCTTTTTACCATTTATGGTAACATTCAGAGATTCCTGGAACTAGGACCCAGATATCCTTGGGGGTCATTATTCAGCCAGCTGTAGTCAGGCTAAGGGGTCCCCTGTATCCAGTGGTGAGAAGGAGTCATTCAGGTGTTTTAAGCAGGAATGACATGGGTTTGAGAAAAAATGGTCAATAATGTGGGGGTGAGGATAGGAGAGACACTGAGAACTAACTAAAGCACTAGGGGGAGGGAGGTTGGGGACAATAACTGGGTGCTAGCTGATGCCAGGGTGGCCTGGTCAGATGGGGAGAGTGTGTATGAGGCAGCCCATCCCTCCAGGCCCCAGCAATGCAGAGCAAGAGGAGGTATACAGGGGGCTGATGTGGAGCAGCAAGGACAGTCACGAGACAGTGGCCTCCTGCTAGAATCCCAGGAAGAGACATGAAGAACTCGCATGAGGTCTTGTGGCCTAGACAGACCAGTGGTTAGTGCATTCGGTGCCTGGGCTCTCACTGGCAACCTATGTTGAGTGGGTGATGGGGGGTGGGGGCAGGAGGCAGAAGGAGCATGTATCAGGGTTGGAGGACTTTCTGAGTGGGAGGTGAGGATAGCAGGACAGGAGCAGAGACCTCTGTTCCCAGTCAAAAGGTTCGGCACGTTTTCTGCACAATTTTTGTCAGAGCCACATGCCACCCTGTACTATTTCTTTAGTATTTAAAAAATCTACTTTTTTCTTTCTTTTTTTAAAAAAGATTGTATTTATTTTTTAGAGAGGGGGGAAGGGAAGGCTACAGAGAGAAAACCATTGATCTATGAGAGAAACATCGATTGGTTGCCTCTCTCATGTCCCCAACTGCAGACCTGGACTGCAACCCAGGCATGTGCCCTGACTGGGAATCGAGCCAGTGACCCCAAGGCTCTACTTGTGTTTTTTGGGTTTTCTTTTTTTTGTTTTTTGTTTTAAAGAAAATACCCTTTTAAAATTGAGGTATTTGAGCCCTGGCTGAGTGGTTCAGTTGGTTGGAGCATCGTCCCATGCACGAAAAGGTTGCAGGTTTGATCCCAGTTAGTGCACATACCTACGTTGCAGGTTTGGTCCCCCATTAGGTGTCCACTGATCAATGTTTCTCTCTCTCCCTTCCTCTGTAAAAACCAATAAACATATACTCGAGTGAGGAGTAATCAAAAAGAAAATTGAGGTATTTGATATATGATTTCAATTTGCATATTTTCTTGTGGTTATTTACTAAATTTTTTTATATCTCCTTTGATATCTTCTTTTATATTTTCTTTTACTTAGTTTGTGTCTATTATTGATTGGTAAGAGTCCTTTGTATCTTCTGGATACAAGTCTTTTATCAGATATATGATTTGCAATAAATATTTCCCATTATGTGGGTGTCTTTCCATTAGCATGTCCTTTGGAGCACACAGATTTTTAATTTTGATTAAGTTCAATTTATTTATTGCTTTTGAGAATCCTTTTTAAGAATTCTTTGCCAAGTCCAAAGTTATAAAGATTTATTCTTGTGTTTTCTTCTAAGAGTTTAATAGTTTCAGCTTTTACATTTTAAGCTTTTGATCCATTTTGAGTTTTTTATATATGGTGTGAGGTAGTGGACTGACTTTATTCTTTTGCATGTGGCTGTCCGGCTGTCCTGTAGGAAGTGTTTTACAGCCATTTAGTCCCCTTCCTAGACTCCAAAAAGACAAGGAAACAAGGCAGCAGACTTGGGCTCCTACTCTTTGCCTCTTGAAGAGGAAGTGACAGAGTCAAGACTGATCCAGAAATGTCTAGCTTTTGACTTGGCCACAGCCAGTCCACAAAAGAATTACATTTGTAGGACATTTCTTTTCACCAGAGATTGGCAATTCTGACCACTTGGGACCTGTATTTTCCCACGATCAGTTGTTTCTGAGTCCCAGCTGCCCTTTAGACAGGGCACATATTGCCTGTCCCCTCCAGTGTCTCCTCTCACAGGTTAAAGACCCTGGTAGGCTCTTATACTGGCCCACTTCAGTCACTTTTGAGCCTAAAGGCAGGTGATTTCTCTTAACTACACACCCCTCTTTTCAGAGAGTATGACAAGCCTTGCTTTGAATCTGAGGATTAGTGTATCAGTTAACTTTAGCTGTGTAACAAACTGTCCCAAACATAGTGCCCTGAGACAGTAACCATTTCATTAGCCCACAGATCTGCAAGTCAGCAGTGGAGAGAGGTCACCTGTCTGAAGTCCATTGTAGGTCAGCTGTGGGGTGCCTTTGGTCTTGTCTGGATGCTCACATGTCTTCTCTGTATAACCCACACCTACATGAAGCAGCCCAGCAGGTGCCCAGTGAGTCTACACTCACATTGCCCAGAACATGTACTCTCTCAGGATACTGGCCCACACGTTTTTCTCCTTCCCCATTCCTCTTCCTCTTTCTGAGAGTACTAATGGGGACATTCCAGCTGATTGACCATGTGTGTAATGTTTCAGGAGCCGGTGACCTTCCGGGATGTGGCTGTGGACTTCACTCGGGAGGAGTGGGGACAGCTGGGCCCTGCCCAGAGGACCCTGTATCGTGACGTGATGCTGGAGACCTTTGGGCATCTGCTCTCTGTGGGTAAGGCCTGCTTCCCAAGCTGACGGGAAGATTCCTGCAGTCACTTATTGTTCATGGCTTATATGTTGTAGGGCCTCTGGTATGAAGACTTGACCTGGGCATCAGGAACCTTGGGTTCTAGGGGTTCTCCTTCCCTGTGGGACATGTGGGCAGGGGGGTTTCTGCCCTTTTCTGTCCTATTGCAAAGCCTTTACCATGTTGTGAGATGTCCCCACATTCTGATGGTCAGGAGTAGGGTCTGGAGGCTGGGCTGGTTCAAAGCAGAACCCTACATTCCATGTTTTTCCCTGTTTCTAGGTCCTGAGCTTCCCAAACCCGATGTCATCTCCCAGCTGGAGCAAGGAGCTGAGCTGTGGATGGTGGAGAGAGGAATTGCCCAGGGACGCTGTTCTGGTGAGAACCCACCAGGTGTGGTGTGCTGGGGTCCTGAGACTATCTTCAGATCAGTGATCACAGCATAAGGTTAAGGGAAAAGTCGGAAAAGGCAGGTGGGGCAAAGTCCAGAGGAAGCCATGCTCTGAGTCGCTTCCCCAGTGGGGCTGAGTCTGTGGTGGTTGTTGTAGCAGCCAAAGAAAATGGGTTCACCTTCACCTCACTGCACTGTACGAGGGGAGCCTGTCCATGCCTAGAGTATTTGGCAGTGGGGGCTCGCCCAAGCTGTCCTGAAGATAGGGGCACCTCCACTTGTAGGTGGCCTGACTTAGATTTTCTAGAACTGGTCTGCTCATCTGCCCTGCCCCCAGCCTGCTGCTTCCGTATCTCGTTCAGTGTCTGTGCCCCCAGCTCCTGACAGTAGGGCTTTCCATCTGTAGGGTGACTGCTTTATCCCCAGCATCTGGGGCCACATGGTAAATATTGTGGGCTTTGTGGGCTGCATGCAGTTTCTGTATTTGTTTTCTATCACAGCTCTAACAAATTACTATGAACATAGCAGCTTCAAACAACATACATTTGTTATCTCACGATTCTGTCAGTCAGACCTGACTGGTTTGTCTGCTCCTGGGCAAAGTTAAGGTGTCAGCCAGTCTGGGGCTGGGGACCTTACAGAGAGGCTTAGAAAGATGCCACGTCCAGGCATCCAGGCTCCACCAGGTTGTTGGCAGAATCTAGCTCAGTGTATCCTCAGACTGAGGTTTCTGTGTTTGTCCAAGAATTGTTCCCACCTCTAAGAGGCACCTGCACTCCATAACTGAGGCCCCTACACAGCCACCTCTTCTCCCACTTCCCTCTTCTGCTGGTAAACATTGAGGGGATTGCTTTGGGCCTACCCAGATAACCCAGTATCATGTCCCTGTTTTACAGTCAGCTGATGAGTGACTTTCATGTCACCTACAGAACCTCTTCACAGCAATACCTACATGACTGATTGAACAGCCAAGGGACAGTATTGTGAAATATCTGTCTCTGTCGCATATTTTTTTCTACAGCCCTTTAAAAACATAAAAACCTGATCACTTAAATTACATAATGTCTAATCGCTAGGTTGTATACCTGAAACTAATATAATATTGTGTGTAAGCTGTGATTGAAAAATAAAAAACTATTTAAAGAAAACAAAAACACATACACACATAAAACACCATCTATAGCTTGGGCACTTCCCCTTCTGGCTCCTTATCTAGGCCCGAACTTGGCCCATGGCAGGTGCTCAGGAAATATTTGTTGAGATAATGAGCTGATGAAACTGTGTTTGCAGACAGGGCACTTGGTACTGACATAAAAGCAAAACCGACATTTGCCTGGAGGCAGAGCAGGTAGTTGGGAAGTGAGCTTAAGCTGTCAGAAGTCTGTCCCTTCTTCATGTGTTTCCCACCAACCTCTCAGAACTCTGGTTTCTTTCAGGCTGGGAGCCTGGACCTGAAAACCAAATGCCACTCACAGAGCAGAGCCTTCATGCGGAAGAGCTGTCCTGCATCACAGAAAGGGAAGGCTTCTTGCGGGACACTGCCTGTCCCTCTACACAAGGAGAAGGCTGGGACTGTGAGGGCCAGGTCAAGGTGCCTGAGAAGGACCAGGATAGTTCAAGACACTTGGAATTTTGCCTCGAGGAAGCACCAGTTCAAGATAAAAGCTACGAAAGTCTCAGACTTGGGAAAACCTGTCTCCCAAGTTCAAACCTAAACCTGTCTGCAGAGACTCCTCGGAGAGAATATTTCTGTACTTCTGACTCACAGGTCGCAGATTTGGAGGGTCACTCACACTCCGTCAGTCAGCAGACAAGCTCTTCAGGGGAGCAGACATGTGACAGTGGTGACTGCAGTACAGCCTCCCATCTGGCTGTTCCCGAGTTAGAGCTCACACCAGGCCCTGTGCAGGAAAAACCCTACAAGTGTGCAGACTGCGGGAAGTCCTTCAACCACAATGCACACCTCACCGTACACAGGAGGATCCACACAGGGGAGAGACCTTACATGTGCAAGGAGTGCGGGAAAGCCTTCAGCCAGAACTCCTCACTGGTGCAGCACGAGCGTATCCACACGGGAGATAAGCCCTACAAATGTGCAGAGTGCGGGAAGTCCTTCTGCCACAGCACGCACCTCACCGTGCACCGCAGGATCCACACTGGTGAGAAGCCCTACGCATGCCAGGACTGCGGAAGGGCCTTCAACCAGAACTCCTCGCTGGGCCGCCACAAGCGGACCCACACTGGCGAGAAGCCTTATACCTGCAGCGTGTGTGGGAAGTCCTTCTCACGGACCACATGCCTGTTCCTGCACCTGCGGACTCACACTGAAGAGCGGCCCTACGAGTGTAACCACTGCGGCAAGGGTTTCCGGCACAGCTCCTCGCTGGCACAGCACCAGCGCAAGCATGCTGGGGAGAAGCCCTACGAATGCCGCCAGAGGCTGATCTTTGCGCAGGCAGCTGCTCTCACCAAGCATGAGTGGGCCTGCGACACGCCTGTGAATCCAGGGGAGAGGGCTCAGCGGAGCGACAGGCCCTTCAAGTGCAGTCAGTGCGGCAAGTGCTTCATTCAGAGCTCACACCTCATCAGGCACCAAGTGACTCACACCAGAGAAGAGCCTCGAGGGCGGAATCGGAGGCGGAGGGAGCAGCCCCTGGGCCGCAGCTCTCATCAGCATGTGCTTGCAGGTGAGAACCCTGGGGGCGGTCCGAAGGTGGGACAGCCTGCGAGCAGGGCGCTTGCCCTCTTTGACATCCACGAAGTCATGCAAGAGAAAAGCCCAGTGCACGTTATTGGGGTAGAAGAATCTTCAGTGGGCACTTCTGTGTTGTTGGATGTCAGAGACTCCACATAGGTAGAAATTCTTCAGATGACTTTGAACCACAGGTATATAAGTTGTAATTCCGCATGGGGTGTGCACCAACAGGGGCACTAAGGGTAAGAAGGCCCATGGTGACCTCTGACTTCCTATGAAAGATGCTTCCTAAACACCTGAGATTGGTGGTTCCTCAGATCTATCAAGCTTGGTGCCCCCTTTAACCAGATATATTGTACTGTTCCCTCTATGACCCTGAAATGAATTCAAACATAAGGTCAAAAAAGTCATCCTATAACCCCATTTTGTAAAGGATAATTAAAACAAAAGTAATTTATGATGGAGTAACATGTACTGAATTGGTGCAGAGTCTCTCCATGACTGGGCTATTACGCTGGAGACCCAGCACTGTCTGCTGGCTGTTGTCTGGCACACAGGGTCTAAGGTTGGCCACGGAAGTTCTTTGAGGGGCATTCCTGTATGGGATGTGACTTTTCAGGGGTGACTCACTGTTGGAAACGTTTTGAGCAAAACAAAATGCCATTTCATTTCTGGAAAATTCTGTATAAAATTCTCAGCATGCAGGAATTAATGTGTGTTTATATGTGAAGTCAACTGAGGATCTAAGTTCATACTTAACAACCAGGTTGTTTCATACATACACACAGGGTCTCCAGGGGCCAGTCTACATTTCACAGACATTAGAGCCACTTGGCTCCAACTCACCTGTCGGCCACTCTCATGCCCAAATCAAACTACAACAAAGAAGCCCTATGAAAATCCACAGCATTCCTTGGGAGTGTCACAGCCCCAATGAAAACCATTTCAACAGCCAATGTTGCTATAAGCCTGAGGTTCTTAATTGGAGTGATTTTGTGTCCTGGAAGACGTTCCATAATGTCTGGAGACATTTTTGTCTGTCATGACTGGCAGAGGGGAGGGATGCCACTAGCAAGTAGTGGGTTCAGGCCAGCAATGCTGCTCAACATCCTATAATGCCCAAAACAGTCCCCTTGGCAGAATTCTCTGGACCCACATGTGCCAAGGTAGAGACCCTATGCCTAGCAGTACAGCCAACATTTTCCAAAATGTAAATTGGTTGATCAGGCCTATGCACTAACAATCCTCGATATTTTATTTTAACAAATGGTATCATTAGCTAGTTAATGTACAATGTGGTTTTTAGTTTGTTTGTTTTTTTACCATTTTGCAGTATTCCTAATTGGTGTGGCGAAAAGAAGAGAATCCACTTATTTTTCTGAGTAATCCAAAACATGGACATTATATTTTCCCTGGTATCCCCACCTACCAAGGATTCTGTTCACATTGGTCTTGAAAATCGTGCCATTTCATCCATTTTTCTGAACATGTTTCTACAAAGAAAGGACTTTAAAATATATATATGACCCTGTTGGTCCATGGGGACAAAACCATATTCATAATCACACTGAGCCATCATTTGCCTTATTCACAGTGTTGATGTTTGCATGGAGAGTGGGTGAAACTGCTGGGGCCTGAGTGCGAATGAGGGCAGTGATACCCAGGTGGTGGCTCATAGTCTTCCTCACCAGGCATGGCAATAAAAAAAATGCTCACTTCACTTAGCAGTATCTGTGATGGAGCAGGAAAAATAATCAATTTTATGAAATCTCAACTAAAACTACTTAGCCATTATCACATCTAAGCAGAAATAGCAGGAGTTCCTCAATATATCATCAAATGTCTACTGTTCAGAAATTCCTGGTTGTCTCATGAATTGTTTTGTCTTTTATTTGGTTTGTTCTAATCAGGATCTAAACGAGATCGACACAGTGCATTTGGTTGATTTTTGTAGGTCTCTTTTAACCTGTAGGTAGGCCTCCCCTCTTCTTTTTTTTAATTCTCACCTGAGGATATGTTTATTGATTTTTAGAGAGAGGAAAGGAGAGAGAGAAACAACGATGTGAGAGAAACATCAATCGGTTGCCTTCCATGTGTGTCTGACTGGGGATCGAATTCGCAACCTCTTGGTGTTCTGGGTGACACTCCGATCAACTAAGCCACCCAGCCAAGGCTTTCCCCCTTTCTTTTTTAGTCTTTTATTTGTTCTGGGACCAAAAAGAATGTTGCCCTCCTCAGCCTGTCCATCAAATGCTCTTTGCTTTGGAATTCCTTCTGATTTGGCATCACACCACCCACCACCAGGTGTGCTTGGGCGCCTTGTGAATTTGTGGCTCCCACTTTGGATGGGATCTCTGCTGGCAGTCCCAGCTGTCAGTGCCACGTAAAGCAAGACTTCTGAGAAAATCGTTTATTTCTATATTATGCAGGGCATGTTAACATGACTATTAATGTCCACAGTTGCACACTTCACCTCAATCATCTTACTGCTTTTCTCCAATTTTACACCCAAGGAAAGCCAAACTCTCCGACCTTTGTCCATGCTGTCCACATAAAGAACATTGTGACTGAGGTGTGATCCTTGGTGTGCCATAGCCCAAGGTGTATAAAAATCAAGGATTTAAACCTGCCTGCTTTCTAACCTATAGTGAAGCAAAAGTCAACCATCCACATGCTCCATTATACAGACGTTGCCTTTTTTCTTTGCTGTGCCCATTGCTTGGTTGGGTGTCATCCTGTACACCAAAAGGTTGTGGGTTCAGTCCCCCATCAGGGCACTTGTTTGGGTTGCGAGCTCCATCTCAGGTCTGGGGGCGGGTGAGGGGAACAGCTGGTCCATGTTTTTCTCTCCCTCTCAAGAATCAGTGG
>VMDR010004300.1:0-61679 GCA_007922815.1 Macrotus californicus | reverse complement strand
GGTCTACATATACATGTAGATAACACTATAGCCACTGGACATAGTTACCTGAAAATGTCCACAAAGGACACCTATTTTCAATAGAAGCAAAACATAAAATACTTAAAAATATCCTAATAAGAAATATGCGGGACTTCCAGCCAAGATGGAGGCGTAGGTAGACATACTGTGCCTCTTCACACAACCAAAAGAAGGACAACAACAAGTTTAAAAACAGAAAACAACCAGAACTGACAGAAAATCAAACTGTATGGAAGTCCGACAACCAAAGAGTTAAAGAAGAAACACTCACCCAGACTGGTAGGAGGGGCAGAGACGGGCAGCCTGGTGGAGAGGACTTGAGGCAAGACCGCAGCTAGCAGACAGGGCAAGGACTGTGGACTGGACAATCCCACATTCCCTTGCAGATACATTGGGAGGAACAACTAGGAAGCGAGATAGACCACACAACCCAGGGTCCTAGTGCGGAGAAATAAAGCCTCAAACCTCTGATTGAAAACTCCTGTGGGGGTTGAAGCGGCGGCAACGAGAGAAACTCTCAGCCTCACAGGAGAGCTCATTGGAGAGACCTACAGGGTCCTAGAACGCACACAAGCCCATCCACCCAGGAACCAGCACCAGAAGGGCCCAATTTGATTGTGGGTGGTGGGGGAAGTGGCTGAAAACTGGCAGACAGCCGAGTAAGCAGCATTGTTCCCTCTCAGGCCCCTCCCCTACAAACAGCATCACAATGCAGTGATGTGGCTGCCCCGCCCTGGTAAACACCTAAGGCTCCGCCCCTTACTATGTAACAGGCACGCCAAGACAAAAAAAAACAATGGCTCAAATGAAAGAACAGATCAAAGCTCCAGAAAAAAATACAACTAAGCAACGAAGAGATAGTCAACCTATCAGGTGCACAGTTCAAAACACTGGTAATCAGGATGCTCACAGAATTGGTTGAATTTGGTTGCAAATTAGATGAACAAATGAAGGCTACACTAAGTGAAATAAAGGAAAATGTACAGGGAAACAACAGTGATGGGAAGGAAACTGGGACTCAAATCAACGGTTTGGAGCAGAAGGAAGAAGGAAACATTCAACCAGAACAGAATGAAGAAACAGGAATTCAAAAAAATGAGGAGAGGCTTAGGAACCTCAGGACGTCTTTAAATGTTCCAACATCCAAATCATAGAGGTACCAGAAGGAGAAGAGGAAGAGAAAGAAATTGTAAACTTATTTGAACAAATAATGAAGGTGAACTTCCCCAATCTGGCAAAGGAAATAGGCTTCCAGGGAGTCCAGGAAGCTCAGGGAGTCCCACAGAAGTTGGACCCAAGGAGGAACACACTAAGGCACATCATCATTATATTACCCAAGATGAAAGATAAAGAGAATCTTAAAAGCAGCAAGAGAAAAGGAGATAGTTACCTACAAAGGAGTGCCCATAAGACTGTCAGCTGATTTCTCAAAGGAAACATTGCAAACAAGAAGGGGTTGGAAAGAAGTAATCCAAGTCATGAAAGACAAGGACCTACATCCAAGATTACTCTATCCAGCCAAGCTATCATTTAGAATGGAAGAGCAGATCAAATGCTTCCCAGATAAGGTCAAGTTCAAGGAGTTCATCATCACCAAGCCCTTATTATATAAAATGGTAAAGGGACTTACCTAAGAAAAAAGATGATCAAAACTATGAACAGTAAAATAACAACGAACTCACAGCTATTAACACCTGAACCTAAAAAAATAAATAAATAAAAAACTAAGTAAACAACTAGAACAGGAACAGAATCACAGAAATGGAGAGCACATGGAGGGTTATCAGTGGGGACAGGGAGTGGGGAGAATGGGGGAAAAGGTACAGGGAATAAGAAACATAAATGGTAGGTAGAAGATAGACAGGGGGAGGTTAAGAATAGTATAGGAAATGTAGAAGCCAAAGAACTTATATATATGACCCATGGACCTGAACTAAAGGGGGGGAATGTGGGTGGGAGTGGGTGCACATGGTGGAAGGGAATAAAGAGGGGTGGGGAATAGGACAACTGCAATAGCATAATCAATAAAATATATTTTAAAAAATAAAATAAAAAGAATAAAAAAACATGCAAGACTCTTGTGGAAAAAATCTATGTTTCTAGAAAGGCATGTATTGACAACAGAATAAACAGGGCATCCAAGGTCCTGTACAAGATGAGGAAGTCCCATCATCTCTCCCTCTGCCTTCTGTGCTTCTTCTAGGACTAGCAGCCTGGGATGAGGACGTTACCTCCTCACCTGAGAGGGATGGCACTCAGCGTAGGTAGTTTAAGGACGAGGGGACCTTCTGCTTCCTGGGTTCTCTGCAGTAAGACAGGTGGGGTGGGTTCTCTCTGGCAGTTTCTCTCATTAAATATATTACATTTTCTCCAAATAAAGTTGCTTCATTCTCCCCCAGAGAGCAAAGTGCCCCCTCCCCTTTTTTCCTCTTTGCTCCCATTCTTTGCGTTCCAAAAATTTCATGCCTATCTGGAGAAACAGGGCATTTCGGGAGCTGCTTGCATGGACACAATGCTTCTCCATTTTGCCCCCTGTCATATCTTTCCGCTTCAGCAATTTGTGAAGATCAGTGAAGGGGAGCTGGAGGAGGACCGGACCCTCAGTTAGTTACCCTGCAGAGCTCTATTTGAAGCAGTTGAGGCCACCTCTGGGCCTGAGTCACTCTCTGTCAACACTTGCTGGGCACACGCGTGGACAGGACCACCTAACTGCAAAGGCAACAAGCATCAGTCATCCTCTGGGCCTTAAATCCCATCGTCTACCTTTCAGGTCCCAAACCGGCCCCCCTACCACCAAGACTGATCTGAGCATCCTTGAAGAATTTGGTCTGGAGCTGAAGGAAAAGGAGGCCTGGTGTGTCTGTATTTACATAAGACTTCCTGGGAAACTCCTACGCAGAATGGGGATTACCCATTATGGAGACTGAACCACTGGGAAAGGAGTTTGTTTATGATAGAAACTAAGAGGCACACTATAAAGAGTCAGTATGCACCTGTCCCTCCCTTTTTTCTCCCCTACTAGCCGGCCACCCTCATTTCTCAAAGCTTTCAGTCACTCATCTTTCTTACCTGCTTTTCCACTTTCTTCCTGTGCCAGACTTACACCCACACTGCCCTTCCTTCCTGTTTCTTGTTTTCTTTTTTATTTATACCAACCCCCCTCCATGGTCTAACTCAATTGACAGCTTCTCGAATTGGGGCCAGTGAAAATGTTAGATAGGACAAGGGTCTCAAGGTCTGAGCCAGTCTTACTAAATGCCATTCTTGCTAAATGTTCAAATGTAGCTCAGTATTTTGGAGACCAGCTATAAACAAGAGGAGCTTGAGGGTTAGCCAGCTGCAAAAAAGAAATCAATGTGTAATTGACCAATACATTGTGTCTATACAAGCAATGGCTAAGCTTCCCTTCAGGGAGACAGAGCTTTGGATATGAACACCCTGTCTCCTTTCCTTGCAAGTCGATAAAACTACCTTGTGATAACCTTGTTTTTCCAATAGAACACCCCAAGTGGTGAACCCCTTGAGTTTGGTAACAAAGATGTCTTTGGATCATCCAGTTTGCTTTCTGCCTCATTAACCCTTTTCTTAGCCCCCTTGCTCCACTTCAGGCTTAACGTTTACTGAGGCCAAAGAGCCAGCACAAGAACCCGGCTGGAGGGGAGACAAGGAGTTGCAAACACAATACCCTCAGGGTCCAGGCAGGTGACAGGAGTTTGTGAATGGGCCAGATGGCAAACCGGCAAGTGCGTGCCCATGAAAGGGAGCAGCTGCTACTCAGCTCTCCTGCTTGGTGCCAGGTGGGAGCGTGGGCCTGGGCTGCCAGAGCCCTCCATTTGTAAGAAGCAGAAATATCTTTGTTATCAGAAGCACCCTCAGGTTGCTCAAACACTCGACAATTCTTCAGCCAGACCTGGAAATCTGCAGGAGTTAACTACTAGCTGTAGCTCAAACTTATGGCTTGTTGAAGATTGTTATCTCCCCCATGGGGAATGGTAAACAAAGCAGAGAGCAGAGGGGAGTTGAACAGGAGAGGCTGCCCTTCCAGTCTTTTCTAAGGCTGGACTCCACTGAAAGGCTGTTTCTATCATGCAGTTACTGCGTGGCAGGCCCTGCCTTAAGCCCCTTAAATGTTTTATCCCATGGAATCCTCGCAATTACCGAGAAAGTAGGAGTGTAAGAGATAGCAAATAAAACACAGGACTATTCAATTTCTACTTTAACTGGGTGTCCTCTGTTTTAGCTGGTGGCCCTACATGAGACTTAAGTACTCTCTTAATCTCATTTTACAAAAGAGGCAGGTCACTTGTGAGTTGCCCACAAATCACCCAGGTACTGAACAGGGGAGTTGGGAGCCAGGATGCACACCCAGATCTGTTCATTCCCTGAGCCCACACTTAACCTCCAAACTAGTGTTTCTCAAACTCTGGTCCCCTGATGTTATGGGCCCAGGGGTAGGGAGTAATCCACAAATTAATTTTAAAAAACCGGTTACAGTATTAAACACTCACTAGTTATACAGATAAAAGTTGGATCCTGATTTGAATACCCCAATTAGAATAAAACATTTATGCAGCATGCTGGAAAATTTGAACACAGACTAGATATTTAATTACACTGAGAAATTAAATGCAATCATGGCAGACTGATGTAGTTTTTGTTAAAACACAGTCCTTACCTTTTAGAAACACCAGTTGAAGTATTTACGAATGAAATGATGTCTGGGGTTGGCTTAAAAATAATACATGGGGAATAAGTGAGGGGTGGAAATAAGATCAGCCATGAACTGGTGGCTGCCGAAGCTGGTGATAATTGTACACGTGGGCTGCTCCTACCACCTCTACCTGTGTATTTTCGTGTGTATTTGAAATTTTCCATCATTGCATCATTTGTAGCGACAATTTCTACTAAGAGGTATTTTTATGAAACAGACTAGTTTCTCAAGTCGGCATTTAGCAAACAAGGCTCACGTAGTCTTTGGGATTCTTCAGAACTGTCTTTTCTTTGAACTACATGCATCGAATTTTCAAGTTTAAGAAATGCCAAATGCTGCTTTATTGCTAAATATACACAATTGTAATAGGAATATTCCCCGAATTTTAGGGATATCGGAAATCTATTTTTTTTACCTGCCCCTGTCATAATTATTTTTGAACTTTTATATTTTAAACATTATGCAGGTAGAGGAATCTGTGCAGTTACTTTACTAAGAATGACATTGGTGATGATAACATTATTTTTCAGCCTTACATTTGGCCATGACCATGTAAAATATCAATAGTGCAGATAGGAGGCTGAGGCAAACATGCTCCTTTCTCAAAAAAATCAGGGATTTCTCAGGTTGGAATTTCATCATAGGGTGAGAATCTATTTTTTGAAGTTAGAAAGTACAAGGGTCCATTTTTAGAATTTTTACTTTGTTGGGTGGGTACAAAATTTGTAAACCATGCACACACCTGCATACACTCCGACATACAAAAGAGAAAATTCCAAGCTGTCCTCAGTTTGATAGGATGCGCTTGTCCTGGCAGTATCTGCTGACTTGGGACGGCAGGACTGGGAAAGCTCACTACCCAAAAACGCTGGGCAAAGTGACGCTGACTGCAATGGGCTCCAACTTGTGTGTGACCTCAGAGGGAGATGTTACTGCAGAGACTCCTAATAAAAATGCGTCCTGCCCCTTGGACAGCAAGCGTTGCCACTGGCCACCTTCCAAGCACATGCCTGGTCGTCATCTGTGTGCATGTTGTGGCCTTCAAAGGTAGGAAAGTCTTGTTACTCCAAGAGCTTCTCATAGCTGAGCATAATTAACAGCCACGAGGAGAGGAAGAAGGAAGAAGACAATGGTGGAACTGCACAGAATGGAAAATTGGGCAGAGAGAGAGCCCTGAGTGTGGGAAGTAGTGGCTGGGTGTAAGCAATTGCCCTCATGTGACCCTCGGTAACATCTGTGACGTCGATACAAATGCTTCCCAACCATGTGCCCCGAGAACAGTGATCTCCCCGTGGTCAGGGGACCAAGTCTGTCTGGGTGGCTAAAGACCCAGGGCTGGTCATCATCATTGAAAGCAGTCTAGTTTGAGTTCCAAATCCTCCAGGTGACATCAGTGTGCCATAACATTTGCCAATTTTCATGAGTAACATGATTTGAAAAACATACTATAGAACTTTTATCTACATTGGCGCGAAAATAACCAACAGACCCAAGATGCCCTTGCTATTCACTCGTTAGCTTAAATTCCACTTGGGATGAGCCTTGATGCCAAGACTGCAAATCTACACGGTTTCCAGGTGAAGGACTGGCTACCATGCTGAGCTGATACCACCGAAGGACACAGCCATGCTGACAGAACCCTTGTAGGTGCTACAACACACAGCATCATTTTTTTCTCACGGAGCACTCCCCAGTAGATTCAGTATAATAAGTACGATGAAGTCACCGCCCGAGCTACATCCCATAACACAAGTAGGACTCTATCAGAAAGACCGAGGAACTAATTTTGTATGTTTAAGTGCTTTGAAATATTTGGGGGAGGGGGAGGTGTAGCACTTCTAAACATTGTTTTTTTTTAAAATCTCAGTCTTTGGATTGGTGTGCTTAGTCTCCCCCCGCCCCTTTAAACATATAAATGATTTTTACAAGCCTGAAGAGTTGTAAGAAAAACACTGCAACGCACAAGCTGACAATCTGCAAACGGTGGGGGGGGGCGTAAAATACCTGATAGAAGAGGAAAAAATGTTCTCAGCTGACTAGGAAAAGGAAGGTGGGCATGTGCTAGGTAATGCTCTTATGTCTATAATATGCCTCTTCTCAGAGTGCATTTTTATATCTTAAAACAAGGGATGGCTGAAACTGAGTGTAACAATAGCCTTGGCTAGCAAGGTGTAGGGCTTGGAGGAGGGAGCTGCCTGGGGGCTGCCAGGTCTGCTGGTGTCTCTGCCATGCTTGTGATTGTACAGGCCAAAGGCTCTCGCTGTTCATTCTACAGCAACGCAGGGAGGCAGACAGGGAGTGAAGTCCAAGGGGCCCCCAACCAGGCACGGGGAGAGATTCATGGAATAAATAAGTAAATGATCTGGGGGAAAGCACTTTTAAAAATTATTTTTCTCAGAGTAAATGGAATTAGAATTATGTCAGAGGGAAGGAGACAAAAGAAATGCAGTATTTATCTAGAGAAACCACTATTTTATTTTCGGGAGAAATTATTCTTTTATGACCAGGTTTTAGAACCTTCTCATTGTTTCCTTTCTTTGGCTTTGTTTGCTGAGTTTTTGTGTAGCTTAATCTCCTCTTGATCTCTGCAGATGATGACACCTCATATGAGACCATCTGTGTCTTCCTACAGTTTCCAGCGTGTGCACAGCAAATGTGGAGACAGTTTCACGTGTCTCTGTAAAACTCTATATTTATAAAAACTAAGACATGAAAATTGCTGATTGATAATCCAACCAGGAAGAATGATTCTTTAAAAATTCCTGAAACATTTAATTGCTCCTTTCCTTCTACTCCTTGCCCCACTCCCCTATGGCCAGATAAATATTTAGTGTTCCTTCACAG
Source organism: Macrotus californicus (assembly GCA_007922815.1). Taxonomy (NCBI): domain Eukaryota; kingdom Metazoa; phylum Chordata; class Mammalia; order Chiroptera; family Phyllostomidae; genus Macrotus; species Macrotus californicus. The sequence goes on along the minus strand of VMDR010004300.1, from coordinate 54,103 downwards.
ATGCCCTAGTCACATTTACTTATAAATAGACATGTGTGCTTGGGGATTTTGTTGGGGAAGAATAACATTTCTAAGTGGTTTCCCGATAGGAGCAAAGGTCACAATGAACTTTTTGTCACCTGGATCTGCCCAGGATACTGGTTTGAGGAGTTAACTTTTCTCCTGGTATCTAAGATGGTGAGGCCACTTGGAGGGAGCAGGAGGAGGTCACCCTGACAAAGAAGGAAGGAGAAGGTCAAGTCAGGGAGAGAGCAGCTCTGTTCACCCAGTGCCAGTGTGAGGAGCTTCATGGGCACTTGCTGACTTCTCGGAGTCGTTCTGCTCTGAGGATTGCTTTCCCGAGAACCCTCACAGTGCCGTATCTGTGTGTTCACAGGGTTTCCTTGCCCATCTAGCCCTCTGATGTTGCTAGGTCCTTCACAGAGCTGTCCGTGTCACAGGCTGGCACAGACGGTAAAAGCCCCATGTACCGCCACCATTATAATCAAAAGATTCGAGTTCAACGAACACGAGCCTTCTCCCACCAGTAATCAAGCAGACCATGAAGTCAAAACTAGTCAGAGCTCTTAGAAATGGAACTAAGCCAACGAGAAATTCCCCCATGGTTCTCCACCAAAGTACCTTTAGTCAGTAGCATGCAATTGTTATTCTTAAAAAGGAAGAAAAACTAAAGTTGTGTGAAAATTACCCTTGCTTTGGTAAGAGATGGTGCTGTTATCATCTTTCAAAATGTTGATTGTAGCCAAAGAGCTGACTTGTCTCGAGGAATGGAAACCTTTGCATTAGACTCTGTTGTGTGCAGAATCCGAACACTCTGCTGTGTGCTCGGGCTATGCCTCACAGCAGCCTGTGTGCACACAGCTTGACAAGGGTTCGAATCTCTCGGGCTCCGACTGGCCTCAGCCAGTGGTCTCCAGAGTGGGGCACTGGGGACTCCACTTCAGAGGGGGAAGAAAATGATTAGAACTTCCATTTTTATATACTTCATCTCATCTTTTAAAATAGTATTTTTTATATTGGTATACATGTATGTTCAAAGTGTATGTAATATATGTTTAAATATTTAGACATATATTTGTTTGGAATATATGTAATACCATCTATTTTATATACAAGCTGACCTGGCTGGTGTGGCTCAGTTGGTTGGAATGTTGTCCTGTAAACCAGAAGGTCACAGGTTCAATTCCCAGTCAAGGCACATGCTTAGATTTCAGGTTCCTCCCTGGCTGGGCCAAGTACAAGAGGCAACTAAGTGACGTTTCTCTCTCATATTGCTGTTTCTCTCTATATATAAATATAATCTTAGGTGAGGATTATATATATATACTGGCATATATTATTTCTATTATTTAGACAGTGGTACCTGACGAAGATTGGGAAGACCAGGGACTAGATGGCTGGAACAGCATCTCAGGGGTCTGTCTCTGGCTCCTATCTCTTCCTTAATCTCTCCACTTCTTGTCTGACCATATCAGATGCTTCAGTGGCATCCCAGTTCCCTCTGGAAAGTCACATCTCATCCACCCCTCTTAGGACTGCAGGATCTGGTTTTCCCCGTCCAACCTCCTTTCTCTCCAGGATCTTCATGCTGTCCCCAGCCACCTGTGACTCATCTTGCCCCCAAGTCACCCGTTCTGGTTGTTTTCCTCAGGCCTGGCCACACACTGTTCCCCCCGCAGCCCCCCCCCCCCCACGCCGCCCTGAGATGTTCTCTTTTATCCAGCCTTACTTGGTTAACTTCTATTCAACACTTAAAAATCAGGTCATATGCTATTGCCTTGGACCCCAATGACAGGGCTCGGTGTCCCTCCTGTGTGCTGTCATAGCCACCAGTACTTCCCACTGCAAGTAACTGTCACAATGTACAGGAACTCTGTCCATTCTGCTATACTGCAGACTCCTGGAGGGCAGGCTCATCTGACTTATCGCTATGTGCCAGTGTTTAACATGAAGTAGATATGCCGAATACAAATGGAAACTGCTGCATTGGTATCTTTCTAAACATAAGTGGGTCCTCTTTGAATCTTTAGTCTCTTCCTCCCCACCTCTATGTTCTCATAAGAACAACAAGGGAATTCACAGTTTCCATATTTTCAAATGCATGGGCCCAGGAGATTAAATTATATAATTGAGATAGAACATAAAGGATGTGTGAATGACTCTTTCATCTGGGCCATCAAATCTCACCAAAGGACATCTTGACCATTGGGAGGAACACAAGAAAGAAAGAAAAAAATAAAAGCAACAGAGGGACCGTTTTCATCAACTTGGAAGCAAATATTAGAATATGTTCTGTTCTCTCTCCAACCTCAAGTACTAAATAGAAGATGTTATTACTTTGTAACACAGTAAGGTACACTATTCACCATGTGGTCTTTAATACAGAAAGGTCATCTAAAAAGATGAATAGTAGGATCACTTCCCTGCCAGCAACAATTTATAAGAACAGAAAATAGACAGCCTCGGTGTCCACCCAGGGTAGAGGTCATAGCTCCCATCCATGGCATTGTCATGAGTTTCTAGTTTGTGGGGGAGACTGGAGCAAAGATTATCAAGTGACATGAATAAAACACCATATGTTGGGCTCAGCTAATCCCAGAATGCCTGTCATTCCTTCCATGCTTTCCTGACATTAGAAATATAAATCCAGATAGGTCAAAATTCCCCTGGATAAGTTCACAGGGACTGAAGACCAGCCCACAATTTGAGACCAGCCCCAGTGAGGGACGGTTAGCCCTTCATTCCAACTCTGTCATTGCCTGAGGGAGCAGAGGTTCTGGAATCTCCATACCACTGCACGACCTGTTTATGGCCACAGCACTAACAGTGACTGCTCATCCGTCACCTCAGGGGTATCATTCTTCTCATTCCTGTTGAATTTTGTCACCATTGTAAGTCCAAGAACGGCATCCCTGCGGTCAGTATCAGCTCAACTATTGTCCCCGTACTTGTCTCCATTCTGAACCAAAACTCCACCCCTCCCCACCCTCCAAACCCTTCAATGTGTCCTCTGAAGTCCAGAAAACCTCAGTGCCTTCAGTTAAATTGCTGGACTTGCCCTTTGGCTCTTGGCCTTCTCTGAAACCAGACTCCCCGGTGGACTCTGCAAACACCACTTCCTCAGGAGGTCAATACGGTGAAGGCGATTTCCTCCCCACACCCGCCCTGCTGCAGAGCACCAGGGAGAACTGGCACTGTCCTTCTTGACTAGCTGCCCCCAGACCACTGTTCACTACCGTGACCCGGTTTCTTAGCAGCAAACAGCAGAGAGAGGTGTCGGCACCCACTTTCAATGTAATGGAAACTTCGAGGGTGCTTTCCTTCTTTGGGAAGATGAGCGTAGGTCCCAAGAATGGGAGTGAGTGGTGGAAGGAGGTCATTACATGTAATAGTGAGGGGCATCATCCCCACTGCCCTCTTTAGGTTCCCAGACTTATCCTGGCTCTGGGAGGAACAGCACTGTACATGCCAAGTGCCCACAGTCCCCGGTTTATGCCTCTTGTGCCTGAAAACAGTTCATAGCAGCCCTTTAACTATGACACTATTCTGTACACCAACTACTCAGACTTGAACTGCTAACTCCTACCCTCTGCTCCAACCTCAGACGTACTCCTTTCTCAGTGTTCACCATCTGAATAAATAGCCCCTCTCTCCATCCAGTTCCTCGAGCCTGAAACCTGGGTTATCATTCAGAGCACCTCACTCCCCCTCACTCGCCATATTAATCAATAGCCAAGTTACACCTCTGAAATATCTCACAAATCTTCCCTCTTCTTCCCTCCACTGCCTACTAGCCTAAGGTGTTATTATCTTGCTTCATGTTACTGCAAGAGCTTCCTCGAAGCTCTTCCTACAACAGTATCATTATTTCCATTTCACATCCAAGTTATTTCCCCCGGTGCAGCTAAAGAAATCGTTCTGAAAAGATAAATTGGGTGATATATTCAAATGTTTAAAACTCTTCAAAGGCTCCCCATGGCATTTTGAATAAAATCCAAATTCCTACAAGAATCTGTAGGATCTGGGTCCTGCCTACCTCGTCAACCTCGGTTCTTCTCAGTGCTCCCTAGGCTCTATCAGCTCCCTCTGCACTGGCCTTCTTTCAATTCCTGAATCTCTTTAACCTCAGGATCTAACCACACATTGTTCATCTTCCCAGAACACCCACTCCCTCAGGTCTTAGCTTCAAACTCCCTGGAGAGGAGCTAAGTGCTGTACCGTGGTCTCTTTCATTCCACCCTGTTTTTTAACTTTAGAGGAATCAATACAATCTGTAATTATATATTTTTTACTCATTAACAGTCTATCTCTGCACTTTGAGTGAAAGTTCCATGGAAGGGACCTTGTTTATTTTGCTCTCTGCTATGTAAATTACATACCCAGAGCCTAAAACATAATAAAGATTTAATAAGTATTTGTGAAATTTACAAATATATTTATTAATTGCATTAGCATTTAGTAGAAATATACTGTGCATTCGAAATGTTGAAATTCATTCCTGAAATATTTACTGAACATCTACTACATGCATAGTGCCAAGGACTGTACTAGACATTGGGGATACAAGGCCATGTCATGGTCCCTGCCCTCAAAGGACTGGCTTACGGTCTGAGACATCTCATTAGAGGGAAAGTTCAGGTTTCTAAAGAGCCCAGAAGAGTAGATTTCTAAAGAACCCCCTCCTGGGGGCTTGAAAAGCTTCCCAGGGGAAGGAATATCCAAGATGCATGCTCTCAGGAAGGCCTAGTAACATAATTTGAGGGTGCAATGCAAAATGAAAACGTGAAGCCCCTTCTTCCCAAATTACTAAGATTTTCAAAATGGGGACAACAGAACATTAAGCCAAGTGGAAGGCCCTTCTGAGTACTGGAGCCTGTGTGACTGCACATGTCGCATGTCCATGAAGGTGGCTCCTCTCTCAGGGTCCCTAGGACACGGGTGAGAGCATGTGGATAAACAGGATTTGTTTGAGAGAGGTAATAGGTTATCTTCTCTTTTTAGAGTTGTTAGTCTGAGTCTCAGCGAGGTGACATTCCAAACATGTCAAGAAAAAAGTCATTAAGATTAGGACATTAGAGCTGTGCTTCCATCAGGGCAAAATTTTTGTCAAGGAAAGGGGAAATGGGACTCTCTCCCTGCTTCTTGTGCACACTGGAGAAGTGGGTGAAGACAGAAGGCATGGCCAATGCATCCTGAAGCAGCTTGAACATGCTCTGCAGTGGCCATGCAGGCGAGCAAGTGCCTGGGCACCCCATACATGGTTGCTGCCAGAAGGAATTGCCCAGAGACCCGTGAGACCGCAGAATTCCCCTCTAGCAAAAGCACTGGCCGCATTTGCCTTTGCTAACTTACTGTCCTCCCTCCACTCACTCATCTTCTCTGACCCTCACGAAGAAATCAGGAGGCAAGAGGCTGAGGGCCTTTCCAGACTCAGTCTTCCTGGTGGACGTCAGGCAGGTTGGTGGTGGGAGACATAGCTCCTGTGCAAGAAGTCTCCCAACACCCAGACCCGCTACAGAGGCAGCCAGCCATTGCCAAAGTCACAGATATAACCGGCCTGTAGAATGAACATCCGTCTCCTTGGAGGACATGCCTGGGACTCATGGACATGCCCAGGGGTGGCTGAATAAGACCAGCCAGTGTGAACAAAACAAGCTAGTACACATCACTGGAAAGACCAGGCTGGAGCTTGACAAGGGCACTTTAGGCCACCCTTTCTGTGGGTGCAACCTAAGATTCTCAGAGGAAAAGCAACCGACAGCCTGGTCGCTGTGACTCCGAGCAAATGCGTGTTTTTGTTTGGGGGCTGCAGGATTCTCTGGGTGTCAAGCAGGTTGACTTTGGTTTTATGGAGATAGAAGCGCTTGCTTGAAGCCTCAGGCATGTGTGAATCTGTGTTTAAAGTTACTGTCACACCCAAAAGTGAGTGCCAGGAAGGAAACTTTTTTCACATATTCCATGCCCTGCAGCTTCTTTGCCTTGAGATCATCCCTGACTCGCTGCCTGTGCACTTGCCAAGGAAAGCCGGCGCCTTCCATGTCATTGGTACCTGACAAAAACAGACCTGCCATAAATGTTTGGTGAGTGAATACATGAACGAATGAACCAGCTAATGAATGAATTTACTGCTGCTGGATGTGGCCGCCAGCAGACAGAAAGAGATGGAAGTATAGTCTGTCGAAAGCAAGTCAGATATCTCCAATGCAATGTCATACTGACGATGAGAAAGTTCAACTTTATACAAGTGCTAACTAGATTGCTCACATTTTTGCACTGTAATATGGACTTCTGTCCTATGTTACGTAGCGTACACATTAAAAAAGAAGAATGCTTTCATTAAAGTACTTACCTATTTTATTACTAATATATAATCTATAAAATGCCTTGGGATCCACTGAGATGAAAGCAAGCAATATAAATGTGAGATATTATTATGCTTCTTATAATTACAGAATGCCCGCACAGCAGTTCATTATGAGCACCCATCAAAGAAAGCGCTCCGTCATGCTGCTGTCACAAAAGGCAATTGTCAGAAAGGTTCAACAAGGCCAGTTTTAAAGGGATTTGGGTTGACTTGCTCTTTCTATGGAACTTAGGTGTGAATCGGGTGCTTCCAACTCCATTGGGCAGGCCTTGAACATGGATTAATTCGTGACAAGCTCAAAGAATAAAACATAGGTCTTCCTCAACTTCCCAGGAATATATTTATCACACCTCCTGAGTCAGGGAACACTCATAGCATGAGAAAGTTCTCCATTTTTCCTATGTGTAGCCTGAGTCATTTCAAAGCTGGGGAATGAAAGAGGAAGTGGGGGGAAGGGGAAGGACTGTACGTCCCTTTCATTTCTCATCATTCTGTGGATTAAGTCTTGCATTGACTCTTAATATAAATTTTCAATGAATCCAATTTTTCCCCCAAGGGAGCAAAAGTTGATTTTTTTTCCACAGAGCAAAAAATTCTTAGCTTTTTTTTGTGTAGAAAGCACACGGATACATGTAGTACAAGGGGGACCCCAAAACACACTGGAATTTATATAAAAAATTGTGTATTTATTCTTACATCTTTAAACTTCAGTCACTTTCAAAGTACTCTCCATTTGATGCAATACACCTATCGGACACTTTTTCCCACCACTCAAAACAGTTTTTGAACTTGTTGATTTTCATGCCGTTTAGTGTTTCTGCAGCTTCTTGTTTCACCTCTTCCACACTGGCAAAATGTTTCCCTTTGAGGACTTCCTTCATCTTGGCAAACAAAAAAAGGTCACTTGAGGTAAGATCAGGAGAATAGGGAGGGTGGAGAATGGAGGTTATGCCATTTTTTGGTTAAAAATTGCTGAACCCCCAGCACGGTGTGGGCAGGAGCACTTATAAGTCACCCATCATGAAAGGGGCCAACACGATGAAAGAGTCCTCGGAAAAACTCACTGAAGCCTTACTCATTCTCTCACAACAATGTTAACTGGTACGCTGGTACAGATGGGTCCCTAGAACACTCCCCTCGAGGGGGAAGCCTACACTATGAGTGGCCAATCCTCCAAAAGATAATTACTTTTGGGGGGTCCCCCCTTTTATATTAAAAATATCTCCTTATAATGTTTCTGTGATATTAAAATTTCATGGGGGAGGAAAATTAGAAAAAATAGTCTTAAAAGTCTCCTTAAGGAAGTGTTGAGGGAGATGAGAAACACTCCTCTTGCTCTCTAAGAAGAGTTGAGCCAATGACGACTGAACACAGTTTTTCTGTTCTGTGGGAAGTGAGCTTCAGAACCCTGGGGAGATAGAGTCTCCTAGGAAACCATCATCTCGCCATTACCCAATTGTTCATTTTTTCCCTGTGGCCTAAATTTCAAATTGTGGCCAAAGTGCAAGTATCTTTCGGTGAGATAATATTTCACATTTTATTATCCACTTACATCTTGGCATCCAGATCTATCAATTCCTTTTCTGACATCAAATTTTAATAAGGGCAGGGAGACACTGCCCTTGGAAGGGGGCATGATTGAGGGAAGGGGGACTGCAAAAAGCAAAGTTAAAAATTTGATTGGACCAGTCACGGAACTCAGTCTACAACCTCAATGTTGAAAAAATATATCAATCTTCTACAACTCTATTTAACTCTTTGAAGATTTTATTCTACCGAGGTATCAGGAAAAAACCTCCACAATCGATTCAGGGTTCCCTCCATTTCCCAGAATTAAGCGTGGGTTCCATGGCAATGGCGTAGTGCCCACGCCTGGGTGACGGTGGGTCATGCTGTGACAGGTCTTCAATATCACCTGTCAGCTTATCTGGGCTTGGTCCGAGGTACATGCCGGTCAGCACTGAGTCACCCTGCCGGGTCCTTCAGGCTTCCCCTGCCTCTATGCCGGGAACTCGGTGAGACTTCCTGGCATCACTAGTCTTGGTGCACCGCGTTCTTTTGGCCGTGTTTCCTCTCTGGGGTGTTACCTGGGCAAGGGCACAGGTCTTCTCTCACTCCCAGTCTCACCCCAACCTTATCTGTAGCTTTCATCCTGCCCCTCATCCCCCACCTGTGGGAAGCTCAATCTGATGAGGCAGAAGCCACCAGCACTGAAGCTCCTCTCTCTCCCCTCACTTTTCTCCTCTCTGCAGTAGGAGCTCCCTTGACAAACGTTCTACCAAATCCACTGCTTCTGCACAGCTGTCCTTCTGGGATCCCCCAGGGCTCTGGCAGCTGTGATTCCAGAGCCCTGACTTGACTCGCTTTGGCTCTGCTCTCTGCTCTGCCCTGAGGCCACGGAACAGAGAAAGCCAAGCTCACTGCACCCAGACAGGCCAAGAAGAAGAAAGCAATGCCAAGGGAGCAAAAAATCAATTAATATTTCAAAATATTCACCTAAAAACAAAAAGCACCATGTCACAATTTGGAGGCTGATTGGGGCCCCCAGCACTGGCTTCACTGACTTCCGTTCTAGATTGTATTAAGAGAAATTGCTGTGGATTTTAGTCACACAAGTCTGCAAACCCAGTGAAAGCTGTCTCCTTTTTGCTCATATGGACTGTGCACCTGTCATGAGGTAGATTGTTGGATATTTCAACAGAGGTAAAAGAATAAAATTGTGAGTTTAGTTCCCAAGGTGAGATTGGTATCGAAAAAACGTACACGTGACTAACACATAACAATTTTAAAAGTCTGTGAGTATTTGCATGTGAAATAAATGCTGTTGAAATGAATTGTTTCAGATCTGATAAGAGCAAGCTAACTTTTGCTATGGCTTTCAAGCTGAAAAAATCATGAAGCCTTTCGGGTGCTCCAAACATAAAGCCTGTGGATCTTTCTGTCACAGAGGTTACCTACAGACGCTGCTGGTGCAAGGTGACTGGGATGAAGGGGAGAGGCCATAAGCCTAGTGGCCGTAAAACCAGTTTGCACCAGCAGAAGCTGAGCGACTCCGGCTTTGTGTCACTGTCCCTGCAAGAGTATCTGTCATTGCGAGGTGTGTTACCATCACGAGATAAATAGGACTTTCCCCAGGATGCTCTCAATTCACTTGGTCAACGTTTTTGTTCCTCAAAGTGGTACTTCAGGTGTGAGGGGGAAAAATGAGCCTTATCCTGTGTTTTCTACGCTCTGGTATCTTATATTTACAACCCACATGTGCCCCTGAGGAGGAGCTCAAGGCATTTTCCGACAAGTCATCTCATTCATGCCCTTAGAGACACTGATGGGGGAGCTATGGACGGTGAGTGATGAAGGTTATTTAGAGAAGAATTGACATTTAGGTACCTTTCTCTCCCACGGTCACATTCTGAGTCAGAGCAACCTTTTGGGGTCAGCCTTCTTTTGACTCCCATTCCTGAACCCCACAGTTCCAATATGTCTCAGTTTTCTGATTTTTTGTCTCCATCTTATAGCTTATCTGGTCACTGAACAGAAAAGTAAAACAAGCAAACAAACCACAAAACTATCCCAACTGTTTACGTGGCACACAAATGATTTCCAAAGTTTAGCTCTCAAAGTATTTTGCCAAGCTACCTGTTCTTCCCACTAAGGTAGAATGACAACGCAGTGCTTGGAAATGCTGGCAAAACCAGGTATTACTATGCCATCCCACGCCGCAAAGAAAGGAAAGGCAGCCGCGAGTCCTCACCACGTTGTAACACGTGGGATCAGCAGTGCACTGAATCATAGCCTTGGCAGCTAAATCAAGGGCAAGAGAGCAATAAAACAGTTCATTTCCATGTGACAAACCAGCCCTGGGAACCCAGATAAGGCCTGAGCTTCATAAAAGCTACAAATCCATTTTCTATTTTCCTGAAAGTCTTGGCAATGGTCCAACGTCAACCCATGAAACAGACAGGAGGCCTGTTTCTGACCAAAAGCTGTGACAGCTGAGGCTCTTTCTTCAGGCAATAGCACCAACAAGCACCTTCTCCCTGGGTGGTGCCCACGTTCTTCCACAGAGCCCACGGTACGTAAAATAACTTCTGTTTGCTAGAGAAGCTGCGTTCAACATTCCCCCACTGATGGCTCTGATAATGATAATAGCGAACATTTATTGCGTGTTTGTCATGGGCTAAGTATTGTTCTAGGCATTTTATAGGATGATCTCCTCTGCTCTTTGCAATAACCTTATGAGATGGTACTATGGCTGGCCCCATTTTATTGTGAGGTAAATGAGGCCCAGACAAGTTAAGCAATTTTTGTCCAGTGTCCTATGGCTAATAAATAGTATAGCTGGATTGAACTCCAGTACTTATTCCTCTTGATCACTACACTGTATTGCAATGATCATACTGGCAAACATTGTTAACCTCCTATACGTGTACTGGGAAGGTAGCATAACTAGGCAAAAAAAAAAGTATCATTGGGCTAAAGATAGCTTATTCAATAAATGGTGTTGAGAAAATTGGACTGATATGTGCAAAAAAATGAAACTAGAATACCTTCTTACACCACACACAAGAATAAATTCAAAATGGATTAAAGACTTAAATGTTAGACCTGAAACCATAAAAATTCTAGAAGAAAACATAGGCAGCAAAATCTCTGACAATACGTGTGGCAGTATTTTTTCAGATTTATCTCCCCAGGTAAGGGAAACAAAAGAAAAAATAAACAAATGGGACTCCATCAGACTAAAAAGTTTTTGCAAAGCAAGGGAAAACATTAACAAAATAAAAAGACAACCCACAGAATGGGAGAACATATTTGCCAATACTTCTGATAAGAGGCTAATATCCAAAATTCATAAGGAACTTACAAAACTCAACACCAAAAAACCCCAAACAACCCAACTAAAAAATGGGCAAAGGACCAAAATAGACACTTTTTCAAAGAGGACATACAGATGGCCAATAGACATACGAAAAGATGCTCAAAGTCACTAATCATCAGAGAAATGCACATTAAAACCACAACGCAATACCATCTCACACCTGTCAGAATGGCTCTCATCAATAAGTCAACAAACAACAAGTGCTGGCGAGGATGTGGAGGAAGGGGAACCCTAGAGCACTGTTGGTGGGAATGCAGACTGGTGCAGCCACTGTGGAAAGCAGTGTGGAGATACCTCAAAAAAATTAAAAACAGGTCTGCCTTTTGACCCAGCAATCCCACTTCTGGGAATATATCCGAAGAGACCAAAAACACTAATTTGCAAGAACATAAGCACCCCTATGTTCATTGCAGCATTACTGACAATAGCCAAGATAGGGAAGCAGCTCAAGTGTCCATCAGTAGATGAGTGGATAAAACAACTATGGGACACTTACACAATGGAATACCATTTGGCAATAAAAAAAAAAGAAAATTTTAGCCTTTGTGACAGTATGGATAGACCTGGAGAACATTATGCTAAGTGAAATAAGCCAGTCAGAGAAAGACAAATTATTTCATTCATATGTGGAGCAAACTGAACTAAAAAGCAAAACAGAAACAGACTCATAGATAGAGAGCAAGATGACAGCTAAAGTGGGGGGAGGGTAAGGGGTGGAGAGATTGAGCAAAAAGGAAAAAGGACTCATGGACACGGACAACAGGGTGGTGACTGTGGGAGGGAGAAGCGGGATATAAGGGAACTAAACGGTAATGGAAAAAATACAATAAAAAAGTATACTTACTACTAGACTACCTAGGAATTCTTCTTCTTTCCTAGATGCTAGTTTGAATGTGAATACTAATATGTAAGAAATGAAATGTCAACTTGTTACATATTTTTAGAACATCTTAAATACTTTGAATCATTACTGAAAATCAATGTTAAAATTCGAAGGGTGAGAAAAATAAGATACAACAGTTGCCAAACTTTTGTTTGGAGAACACCATCATCCTGTGAAAGTATAATTTCCAAAGGATTAAAAAACATGCTTTCATGAAACTATAGAACAAAGACGTGCTAAAGATTTTATTTAATTCATTAGCTAATGAGGGAGCCAGTAAGATGTTAAAAGTGGTCCAAATGGCATTTGGAAAGCTGCATACACAGAGGGGGTTTAATAAGTTCTGGGTTGACTGCGAAGCTGGTTAATGTCCAGTTTAGCTTAAAGTATACCCTTTGGAGGTTATCTGTTCCACAATGGAGAATTAGTTACATCTCTACTTGAGAAAAATGTACAAGTTGGTCTCTGTTTCTTCATAGATGTAAATTAGATCAGTAAATAGAAAGCCAAGCCACTGACCTGAAGGGAAAAGAAAACTACTCACTATTTTCTTTTATGTATTTTTCAGTGCAGATAATTTTTTGGACAATCATTACTAAGGCCGGGGAACAGAGCCTTGTGTGTAGCCAACTCAAAATGGGCAAAAAAAAAACACCCCAAAAAGCAAAAATCTGCAACATTGGCATAAAGTATGTTTTAAAACTCCTGGATAAAAGTAGATTGTGTTCTCCAGCAATCAATAAAAGGAATACACCATTGGACTATGGGGAGGGGAGTAGAAAAAGAATGAAGAGAAAGGAAAAGCAAAACAAAATCTTAGCACTGCATTTTACTTTAGTATAAACTACAAAAGGTAGTGGGCTCATTTTATAGGCAAAAGGATCAGGGATTGAATTTTAAAATGAAGGAGAACAGATGACAGAAAGTCGGTGTGCTTCTAGCATTCGTCCCTCTATGTCCTTTGATGCATCTTGGCTGCCCCTCAGATGCCATTCTATCTACTGATCAATGAACATGAAATTAAATAGGTTAATTTGTCCAGAGTGGTGTAATTTGATAATAATTCAAATCTCTGTTTTCCTTGAACTAGTTCTCATTTTTGTTTGAGTTACAGGTTAAGAAGAAATCTGAGGCTCTTTAGTAGTGAATTAAATATTCGCAAATTCTAAGAGTTTAACATAGCAGACTCCTGATGTCAACACTTATGCTGAAGTTGTCTGAGCACTCCAAAGGTTGTTCAGGTTGGACTTCTAAGATGCCAATTCCTTATTTGCGTCTTCACAAGATTGGCCTGGTTTTTACAGAAATTGATAGATAAATATAGAAGTGTTCCCTTCTTTGTCTCTTGAGTGAACACAATGCTCACTGTTCCCTCCTAACAAAATAAAACCACAATCTCCTACCATGGAAAACTGCGACTGGATAAAACTGTCATTTGAGCAAGGTTAACTGTACTTGTTCAGTGCATTCTGGAATAACTGGACATTAGCCATCTTCATTGCATATTACAAACATCTCCCCTGCCCCAATTTTATGAGAGCTGGATGCTACGCTTGGAAAGAAGAATGACTTTGTCCACACATCTGCCTTTGTGCCGTTGCAATAGGAAAACAAGAGTTAGGATAGTGTTCATCTCTGTAAGATTTCAAGGCTTTTCTACTATTTTTTATAGTAAAATATATTTTTTTAATTTTACAATAAATATTTTTATAATGAGAAAATAAGACCATACAACTAGTTTCCGTTTATTTACTCTTTATTAACTTAATTTTTATAATTAAGACCACTTTTTAAAAGCAGCTTAAAATCCACAGCAAAATTTACAGGAAGGTGCAGAAACTTTTCATGCACCCACTACTCACCTTATATGCCTAAGCCTTCCTCCATTACGAACACCCCCACCAGAGGGGTGCATTCACTATGGCTGGTGACACATCGTAGTCACTCCAAGGCTATACTCTACATTATGGTTCTCTCTTGGTGTGCATTTTATGGATAACCGCTGATCTTTTTACTGCGTCCATAGTTTGACCTTTTCCAGAGCATTGTAAGAGTTGGAATCATACAGTATGTAGCCTGTTCAGATCGTCTTCTTTCACTTGGTAACATGCATTTAAATTTCCCCCATGTCCTTTCATGGCTTGAGAGCTCATTTCTTTTTAGCACTGAATAATATTCCCTTGTCTGGATGGACCACAGTTATTTATTCATTCATCGACTAAAGGACATCTTGGTTGCTTCCAAGTTTTGGCAAGTATGAGTAAAGCTGTGATCAACATCCATATGCAATATTTTGTGTGTAGATATGTTTTCAGCTCCTTTGGGTAAAAGTCAAGGAGTTCCATTGCTGGGTTGCATGGCCAGAGCATGTTTAGTTTTGCGAGAGACCATCACACTGTCTTCCAATGTGGCTACGCCATTTTGCACTCCCACCAGCAATGAATGAGAATTCCTGTTGTTCCTCCTTCTCACCAGCATTCGATGTCAGTGTTCCTTATTTTGGCCATTTTAACAGGTATACAGTGATGTCTCACTATTGTTCTAATTTGCATTTCCCCATAACGTATTATGTGAAGCATCTTTTCATATGCTGATTTGCCATCTGTATATCTTTTCTGTTATGGTCTTTAGCCCATTTTTAAGTTGTTTATTTTCATATTTGTTGTTCAGTCTTAAGAGTCCTTTGTATATTTTGGATAATAGTAAAAAAAAAGATGTCTTTTGCAAATATTTTCTCCCAATCAGTGGCTTGTCTCGTCTCTTGATACTGTATTTTGCAGAGAAGTTTTTAATACTAATGAAGTCCACCTTGTCAGTTTTTTCTCTCATGTATTCGGCCATTGGTATTGTACCTAAAACATCATCGTCAAACCCATGATCATCTAGGTTTTCTTCTATATTATCTTCTAGCAGTTTTACTGTTTTGTTTTTTACATTTAGATCTGTGATCCATTTTGAGTTAGTTTTTGTGAAGTATGTAAGATCTGTGTCTATATTTTTTTTTGCATGTGGATGGCCAGCTGTTCCAGAATCATTCATTGAAAAGTCTACCTTTACTTCATTATATTGCCTTTGCTCTTCTATCAAAGAGCAGTTGACTCTATTTATATGAGTCTATTTCTGCACTCTTTATTCTGTTCCATTGATCTACTGCCAGGATTCTCATGTGTTCTAATGTAGAGGGTTTGGGAAGATAGATACAAAGAAAGAATATCATTTTTTCTGTATCTATGTATATCTTGAACTAATGAGGCAGATGAACTGGGCTTCTAGTCTAAGGTGAGGCCAGCGAGGTAACAGGTGAAAGCCAAAGCTGCCTCCAGCTAATTCAGGGCCCCAGGCAGGCAGCTGTTACAAGGACCATCATTGGCCCAGGCTCTGTTTTTCCCCAGACCCTACACCTCCTCAGGGAAGGCCCTACCTCTTCAGGGACTCCCTTGGCTGGCCCCCACCCCCTCACCTAACCTCTGAGGACTAAAAGTCAAAGACATTATGAAAGTCCTATTCTTTCTTTTTGTTCTTCCTAGTGGAGGACAAAGTACATGTGTCTTTGCTCTGGACGACTAAAAAGAAGAGTGACTTCGGGGTGATGAGAACTAAGGCTGGGTCTGGCCTAGACCACAGGGAAGGAGGGCAAAGAGGGCCTTGAGATTTCTTTGTTTCCAGCCCAACTCAGTGATTCAGGAAAATGGCAAAGTTCGGAGACAAAACTTTAACCAGTAATAAAATGCCAATATCTGATTGACTATGGCTTGCATTATATCCCCCAGGAATCTAATCCTGATTGTGGATGGGCACGTTAATTACAAACCCTGCCATCTGGCAGCCTCGATAACACCTGGGCAGGGAGTACTTCAGGCTGAAGGTGGGTACAAGCTTGCTGGACAGCCGCAGTGAGGCAGGCCAGGTGAGCTCCACCTTCCCAGGCTTTGTACTATGCAGACAGAGTAATAAGGCAGCAGTAAGCAGAGGCTCTTGATTTGGTGTAGATCTAATTCTAACCTAGGGCAGGTTTGGGATTGCAGGTGTCATTCAACAATATTGGCTTCTTCAAGGTGTTGCTGTTGTTGCTACTGTTATTACTATGGATAATGATATTAACAGTGAGAAGCATGATTTATTGAGTACTTTTTACATGCTTCTTCTGTGAAAAAGATATCCTCAATCCCACTGTACATGCAGAGACACAGAAATTAAGAAATTTGCTCAAAGTCACACAGATTACAAATTGTAATCACCATCTTGGTTTTCCTTTTCTATTTCTGCATTTCCCAACTGGTGTGGAGGCTTCAATGTACAGGTCGGGCAGGTCGTGTCCTCCCCTTTGAAGGGGAGGCTGACGTGTTAGTTAGAACTGGGACCCATGAGGGAGAAGCAGCAAGGGTGAGTTTTTAGGATTCCTGTGGTTTATCCACAGATTCTCAGAGCACCGCCCTTGAGCTTTAGGTATTGAATCCTAAAATAAGCTGATTTCTTACACAAGACTGAAAGGGTTGGAATATACAAAAGATGACTGTGGTCTCTCCTGCTAGTGTTAGACCTTCAAAGGCATCTTCCCCTTCCCTTAGGCAAGGTTCCTCCAGGCCTATGATTATCAGTGAAATTTAAGTAAATCCCAATCAAAGCAATGGAATTAGAGTATTTACAACAGAAGACTTGAAGCATCTAATCAATAAACATGTATTTAAAATGGGTGTCTCTCGTAAATGGGTAATCACGTTTTTTCTTACAATTCAAAGAATTAGCAAAGCTCCAAGTGCTAACAAGCAATTAAAAAAATCTTCTCCATAGGACATCATGTTTTCAAGGATTAGGTTTGTTCAAAAGCAGAAGAGTCTGTTTTCTGTGGATAAACCATTTTCAGACACTTTACAGGAACCCAGAACCTGTACTCAGAAGACAGTTGGATTTGGAAAAAGAACAACACACTTGGAGAAAACTGGGATCGAATATAAAAATACAGCCTTACTCGGCAGTTAGGACAGAAAGAGTGGAAACATGAAACAAAGTGGGGAAGAAGAGAGTAAGGTCCAGAAACGGTCTTGAGGAAGATAACATTTAAGAGCTGGGGGTGGAGGGGCTGGGCAGAGAGAGAGAGAGAGAGAAAGAGAGAGAGAGAGAGAGAGAGAGGAGAGTAAGTGATCATACTGTGCGTTAGGCACATGCTAGGTGCTGGGAGTGAGAGAGTTCTAAGAGTCCCGAATGATTCCCAGATTTCTGGCAAAGAAGTTGGATTAATATGTCATTCATTGAGATGGGTCAGTCTTGGAAAGTAGTTTCTGGAAGGCAGCTCTACTTAAGAAAAATGTAGGGTAGTATTTCAGCTGCCAAGAGTAAAGGATTATTATTTTTTTTTTTTTGAAGACAGGAAACGCTCTATGATTTGGCAGCTACTAACCTAAGCTACCAGCTAGTACAGCAGGCAGAGGCTCAGGAGGTGGGGATGGGACGTGGCATCCTGTCTGAGCCCTGACAATTTCTTGTGCTGAGACTGAACAATGTTTTCTAAACCATCACGCTGGAAACTCTTAATTGCAAAATGCCGATAATTGATTTTTGGTGACTATGGTTGTCAGTGTTGACTGCAGAGGGTAGGTGAAACATTACTCTAGTTTCACAGGTGAGACAACCAAGGCATGACAAGTCAGATGGCCGTGGAGGTTGATGGCAGACCATGGTAAGAGCTTGTAGCAGGAACGTTTGCTTCTCATCTCAGGGACATCCCTTCAGACAACTTTGCATGGACAATTGTCAAATTTTGGTATGATGCAAAAAGGCAGGCTACCCCGGTCATGTATACTTGCATCGCTGAGAGATTTTATAAAGTAATGAATAGTGTATGAGATAGTCAAAAAATTCACCAAAAGAATGAAACTTTAAAAGTAATATAATTCTCGACTATACTCCTACTCTCGATTAATAGATGTCCCTTTGGCCTTTCCTCTCCCTCCCTCTTCCACAACTTCTCATCCCTCTCTACCACTCCTTCCATTTTATGCTCATGCCCTCTGCATTTTACAGATCAAATGTTCATTTACTTTCCTGGTGAAAAACAGACCCATTAAAATATTCCCAGGGAAGCTATTCACTCAATTCGATCAGATATAAGATGTCTGGAATTCAGACTAGCATTGCAGCTATGGAAATGAATTTCCAAGAAACCCTGACCCAGAGTTCAAAAGGCAATGTATCTGAGATTCCTCTGGACCATGAAAATGGAAATAGTTCTGTTCCCCAGGGATCAAAGAATGTCCAGAGCATCCTCCCCAAATCATCAAGTTTTCTACAAGATACACTCACAATCATGCACATGATCCCATCATAGGGGGATCTTGGTGGATTTTCTAAATGGAAGCTGAAGAATGGGATTATTATTTGTATCAGCCTTTCCTGGAAGCCTTTTGCTTTTGTTCCACCAGCTAGGGGATGTTCCATTACTGGCAAGTCCAGCATAGTGTGGGGACTGTGGGCAAAGCTGCTGGGGGTTGGAGTGATTAGGTCAAGGGTCATGCCCAGAGGATGAGTTGCGGCAGGTCTGAGACCAGGTCAAGTTGGGACAGAGACAGAACATTGCCATCCCAATCAAAAAGCATGCTGAGGCTGGTGAGACCGAGGGTGGGGGCGAGTTACTAAACAGACCTCTGAGGCCATCAGCGAGCTTTCTGGGGAGTAGGCACCCCTGTGGTTTGAGCTCCTTTGTGAATTTTGTTTGTTTTGTTATATTTGATTACCTTTGGCTCACTGTTAGTGGAGATATCAACATCACACTAAAATCTGTTACCTTAAAATTTCTTTGTAATCTCTTCTCCAGATATTTTAAAATCTCCTTTTAGACGTCTTCTTGTACTTTGAATGGCTCTTTTACCCACACATGACTGTGTAATGCTTTGGTCATTGAAACTACTGGTTTACTGACTGATGCCTGTGGTAGCACATTCCATTATCCATTACCACAAAAAGTCCTAGTTACGAACGCCACCTCCAATCTCTTCAGAAAAGTTACCAAGTATGGGGATTTTTAGAAAATATATTTTATTGATGATGCTATTACAATTGTCCCATTCTCCCCCCTTTATTCCCTCCCGCCCAGCACACCCCCTTCCACCCGCATGCCCCGCTCCTTAGTTCATGTCCATGCGTCGTACTGGAGATGTTGTTAAGCTCAAGGTGGCAGATGCAAGTTTTCCAAAATTCAACTTTTCACTTGAGATATCAAATTTTACCACCGGCAACAAACACTATCAGTTTTCTTGACATCACAGGTCCACTTCTTTCTTTTTTGAGAATCTGTCTGCCAGATGTCCAAGTCTACGTCAGTTTTCCTGTCAGTCATTTTCTCATATAAAAAATGGTGTTTCACAAAAAACAGCCAGTTACCTCACAGCTCAAACGTACAGGGGCTTTCCCTCAAGGCCAGGCTGTCGTTCGGTGTGCAGCAGCATGCGCCATGCGTACTTTTTTAATATCCACACAGAATATTAAAGACTCGTGTGCTGCAGAGTCAAGATCTTTAAAATTTGTGATTTTTATGGCTTTATCAAGGACACTCTTAAGTGAAACTGGAATTTGACCTTATCTTACTCTATTTTCTTACATTTCTACTGTGAATGAATGGCTTTAAAGAAAATACCTACTAGTATAGTTTGTTGTATTATCTTAACTCATATTATGGGCCAGAAGTTTTACCCGCCATAGTTTTTGCCTTAGCACTGCAATGTTATTATAGTCAAAAGGCAAATAGGACTTTAGTATTTTCGGGGGAACTCACTTTAGAGATGCCCATGGCTCCAGCAGCAAAGGCAGCTGGGAGATGTTGAACTCTGTGACTATTGCTTTGCGACTGGGCTGTTTAACTCTGTAACCTCGTGCTTGGCTCACTACCCCCAAAACCAGAATACTCCCCAAAGATAATGAACATCAAGCCCCCAGGAAGTAGATTAATGAATGTATAGAGTGTAATAATGGCTGATATTAACTTTTAACTTTCTCTGATTCAGTGATATATTGTTCTCTTGGGAGGTCTACACAACTACCTGCCATCTGGCTCTGCTATTCACCCCCTTTAGAAAGGAACACTGTCCTGAGACAGGTGTGGATTCTTCCTGGCCTGTCACCACGGGGACCTGCTCTTTCACTCGAGCGTGTAAGTTTCTCCTACTAAAGCTCTTAGGACTTTGAACGAGGCTGCGTGTCAGCGCTTTGGTATTGATCCTGATTTTGACTTTTGGGGCTTTCCAGAAGAGCTAGATGAACTCTTTGAGTATGTTGAAGCTATTTCCTCCGTGCTATCTGCATGGAACTTCCATCTTAGTTGGGAGAGACAGACAATGAACCAAACGAATAAGGAAATTATGTCAGAAGGAGATAAGTGCAGTGGAGAAAAATAAAACAGGAAAGGGAGTGGGGTCAGGAAGAGTTTTGGCATTTTAAATGGAGTCATCCCGGGAGCTTAACTCAGGTCCCAGTTCAGCTTCCACCACTTACTGAGGCACACATCATTCCCATTTTAGAGATGAGGAAGTTGAGCTGCCGCTGGGTTAAGTGATTTGTGGAACGTCTCATAGCTGGTAAATATGAGATCAAGTTTTCAGACTCGAAAGCCTGGCTGTTCCCATTGGCACGTGATTCTCACTGGTCTGCAACATGTCTCAGACACTTCGGCAACATTTCTAAGTAAGATCCCAACTTTAGAGCTCACAATCTATTTAGGGAAGTGAGATGACAATTTTTCCAAATAAAAATAGAACAGCGAGGAAAAAGACGCAATAACCACAGGAGTCATCAAATCTGCTTAAAGGAAAACCCACATTTTTTTAACTGTTGGGCCGTTGAATGGGTTTCTTCCCAGACACTGGATTTCTTCCATTTATTTGTTCTGTATGTGTTTAGTAAGCGTTTTCTTTGTATCATGCACTGGGGTAGCTGCTGGGAGCACAGACAGATCTGTGCTGAAGCAGCTCACAGTGTTAGAAGGAAAGACAGAAGGAAGAGAGAACAGTCCAAGGGAAGGGGCAACCTCTGAAACCTTAACGAGCAACATCAGACGGGGAGTTCAAGTTGGCTGAGGGTTAAACAGAAATATGTGTACATACAACACATGCACATATATACATAGAGCTGATTCCTATGTCTGAGATCTAGAGCCTCCTGCACCCACACAGGGTGAAGATTTTAAAAGGACAGAAATGATCCACATTTTCCCACTCCACTCTATGGGGCCATGACAACAGGAACCTTATAAAATGAAGAAGTGAGAAACAATAACCCTATTTAATTCTGACAGTCTTAGAAGGAAGACTTGTTTGTATTTTACAAATGAGGAAATTGAGGCTTAAAGAGCCATTTACTCTATTTGGTCCCCTTGCTTCAGGTCTAAGCCACCACACAAATATCACCAACTCCCATAAAGAGGTGCGCCTGGTATCTCAGCGCTTCTCACTGGATATTCCCTGGCCCCTGTGGCTTCTGTACCTCACGCCCTCTTTGCTGTTCACCTTCTGCCTTCCTGCCATTTCGACATCGCTCCGGCTCTTTGTGGCTGTCTTGCATTCCCCAAACACTTGATCACCCTTACAAGCTAGGACAGATTTCGTTCCTCTGGTTGAACTCTCTGCACTGTCCCTCAACCTTCATTTTGTTTTGTTTTGGTTTGGTTTGGTTTCTTTTGAAACTTGGGTTTTTACTGGTTCTATCTACTTCTGGTCACCTGGGATAAATTGTCTTCAGGCAGCCAGAAGCCCTTCGTCTGCCCCCTTGTTTAGGGTCCTCATTCTCTAGCACTCTTGGGAGCCTGCAAGTACAGGGTCGCTCTGAGAGCGAGGCCTCCGTAAATTCTACACCCTGCGCCTCTGTCTTGCATCACCCTAGTCCTGGCCTTATGGAAATGCGATGCTTCACACCAAGAGTTTGCAGGGCTTTCGCTCTCCCCGCTTTGTTTGAGAACTCTATTTCTCTGCAATTACTCACCCAGTCAGTGACTTGTAGATATAAAATTACCAGAAAGACTTTAAACTCAGCACAACCTTCTCTGAATCATAAACTGATTTTCTCACACGGTCAGGGCTCATCCTCAAATTCTTTTCTCCTAATCTATTTTCCTTCCCATCACCAATTCTTCAGTGAGTCAAGAAGCATAAATCATTGACTCAGTCATTAAATTAGTCAATGATTAGCATTTTCCATGCACCAGGGTTTTCTGCTTTTTTTTTTTTTTTCCCAAATGGTCAACCAATAATTGAACAAGCAGGATTCATGTAGTGTGACTATAAAACCAGCTTGATTACATTTTCTCTTACTTTTTAACATGGATTTTATTTATTCTTGGGTCTCTTTCCTGATCCTGAATGCACTCTTGGGCAGACCTATGACTTTTCCAATTGCTCTCCAGTAAAAAAAAAAAGTCTATACTCAATTTAAATAAGATTCAGAGTGTCTAGTCCACTATATTATTTATATTATTTAATACTTCAATTTTTATTTCAAAGGAAAAAACCTCCATCCCCTCTCCCTGGTTACAGACTTGCTCGCTGCCATCGAGACTGTTTTGGGCCTGGATGAGAGGAGGGAAGTGACTGGGAGCTAGGGATGCCCATTTGACGGTCAGAAGTGTGAAGCTTCGTCCTCACCGGCCCTGTCACTGCCCATCCTTTCTTCTGCCACTCCCTTCATCTGAGCAGGGCCTGTCTCTTGGATGGCTGCTCCTACCTCAGGCAGCTGGCTCCCCAGCTCGCTTCTGCTGCAATCCCTTCACCCTGGAGAGCTGGCCTCCTGGCACGTTATCCATTCTCCTGCTGTTGGATGGCCGCATGGTTGTTTTCAAGGTTCTGACATTCAGCAGCGATTTTCAACCTTTTTCATCTCATGGAACACATAAACTAATGACTAAAATTCTGTGGCATACCAAAAATATATATTTTTGCTGATCTGACTAAAAAATAGGTATAATTCTGATTTATTCACACCAGACAGCTATTGATGTCTTGGCTGTTTTCTTTTTTCATGGTTTTTATTTGACAATCTAAGAGAAAAGTGGTCAGTGTCCCTGACTAAATAGTCAAGTATTGCATGTTTTAAGAATTCTGTGACACACCGGTTGGCACACTGGTTCAAAATTGCTGTTCTAAAGTATGGTACGGTCAACTGTGGATGGGGAATGTTTTGTTACATTATAAAAACAACTCTTCAGACTTCAAGTCCAGTGTTCTTTTCTTCACCATGACATAAATTCTTGCTTTAGGCTATGTTAGTGTGAATTTAAGTCTATACATTTATTCTTGCAAATGATAGCTGCGGTTTAACTACCGAATAAGTGGCTTTGGTCCCACTAAAGATATTTTGGGCATCAGTGAGTAAGGTGGGATTGTGCTTCCTGGAGCCTTAAAGTCGGCCGGAGAGACCACCTGTTGGACAAATGATACTCCACAGGCGGTGCTTGTTAACAAGTCAGGTTCGCTGCATCTGCTGAGGATTAGACTTGGCTCAATTGTTCTGTTAGACAACAGAGAAAAACACAGTATTTAAATAAATGTGTCCTGCCCCAAGGAAAAAAGTTGGTACATTAAGGACAAATATTAGTGCAAGACTCCGTGTAGATTCTCAGAACACGAAGAGACAGAGGGTGTTTGCTGAGTCCAGCGTGCAGGTCCTCCGGAGGCCCTCGGAATGTGGCCCACTGGCCAGCAAGTGCTCCCTCACGTCAAGGTCCTCGGTGCTGTGGCTTATCTTTCTTAATTCCACCGCTGTAACTAGGGGTCATTTGCTTTTTCTTCCTTTCCCTCTTTGTAATGCCTTTCTAGGACAGTAAGAAAACGGGCTCTCATTTTTCTTAATATTTATATATGTGATCAATCTCCCTGTGTGTTCACATTTTCCGTCACTGCTGCTAAATCATCTTCCATTACTACAGACAGCTTCCTCTGTGTTACTGGCTCTGACTTTCTATACCAGGTTCTGTTCAACTTGCTTGTACTCTGACTTCTGATGGTACCCCATCTCCCCACTCAATTGTCCTCACTCTGCTCACTGCCCACCACCAAACTGGGTTGTCCCTCTCTCTATCTGAGCTTCCATACCCCACTCTAGGCTGCCAGGAGCCCCACCCATCTCCTCTGCATAGGGAGCTATACCCAATGGCTTTAGGACTGAATTTGTTCAAGAATGGAAGGGAAAGAGGAAAACCTCTGACTGTACTTTATATTAGAAAAAAATTCCCATTCCTTCTGACTCAAATGGAAACAGACTACCCAATCCATGATATAAAGAATCAGCTCTTCTCGACTGACAGATATAATAAGAGTTCTTAAAGCTATCCTTTGAGACTCTGCTTCTCATTTATCCCTGTTACTCCCGATACACAAAATAATTTGTTAAGTGAAGGGCAAAAAGAAAGCTTAAATTCTCATGTGCCAATTATAGCAAAGGAGAGAAAATGTTCAGCTTAATGGCATTAAAAAAAGAATAACGAGGCAAATACACTCCAGCCTTGAGGAGAGCCGATCTGATATATTGATTTGTTTCCTAAGAAGTCACAAAAGAAGTCTGATTGGTTGGAATCTTTGTAATTTGACTAGTTTAGAAAAAACTAGAAGCTTCTGCAGTCTTTCAAGGGTTCCCAGAGCTGTCCTAAAGGGCCTGTTCCCCTCCATTCTGCAGGTTGCAGACGTCCAGCACTGCCTTCTTTGCTGTAAGGCTGCCCCAGCTGGAACATGCCTCCTGGGCTCTCTTTGACTCCAGTAGATATAGCTCAGCTATCACACAGGCTCAGGCTGGTCAGGGCAAGGCATTCTTGGATGTGTGAGAGTAATCAGAGATGCTCTAAGACGGACCAGTGCAGATGTCTCATCCCCCCCAAGAGCTGCAAGCACCACCCTCGCCCCCCAGGGCCTCATCCTCAGGCATTCCTTTCAATGTTGAGTTCAGAGGGGCTGGCCTGGATCAGGCAGCCACCCAGCTCCGCAGTATGACCAGGTCAGTGTCTACAATGCAGGGCTTTCTAAATGGAGTTTGGTCAAGTTCAGGCATCAATGGATGCCAGTATGGAACCTAAAAATAAAACAAGCAGACAGAGCTTCAAAAACCTCCTTGAAGATGGAAGCAACTGGAGGTTACAGAGGGCAGTGGGATGACTCCTAATGACCCTATGGAAACCACCAGGAATTCTCAAATTGCCCGGAATGTCAGCGAGTCCTCTGCCATCCAGTTTTGCATGGGGACACAAGTGAGCAGAGTGAGTACAATAGTTCTTTAGTGTTGAGAGCAGAAATGTGTGTGTGAAGACCATTATGTCAAATGCAGCATGTCTGCACCGCACTCACAGATTTTCATCTCAGAAACAACATGAACTCAGGGCTTTTATTTTTGCAAGGACGGTCATGCAAATGTGACATTCCTACATTCTCCCTTGTCCTTTCCTGCCAAGGTCTCTCAGCATCAATCCAGGAGACTTCCTTACGGCTTCTCCTCCATCAGTCCCTTAATTTTCTCCTGCTTCGTTCTGCATTTAAACACTAGTTATCTCACATTGGGCTGCTCTAATTGGACCTCTTTTTTTAGTAACATATTTTTTATTTAATGCATAAACATTTATGCTTACTTATTACAGAAATTCTATAAATTGAAACTATAACTGATGGGTCCTTAGGGGTTAATTCTTTAAAAGTTTAGAACCAATAATTAGCATAAAACTATTCTCTCCATTATATTGTAAAGCGTCGTGTACAGTAATATTCTATTGTTGGGATTACAATTTATACAAATTTTAAGAAAATCATCAGACACATATGAAGGCCAAGTTTTCCCACTCAATGGTACGCTTCCTCATCTCAGCTAGCCTGCCTGGGTGGGCTGAACCATAAGAGCAGGTGGGAGGTGAGGAAGGTTTCCAGTGGTCACTGTTTCTTCACCTGGTCTTGACTCATATCCCTGTGCATGTGTTTATGGTTAAAGGCTACTGTCGTTGACCACAACCAAATGACCTCAGTCTTGCTTGGAATCTGGCAATGGTTACCATGAATGATTAAGTTCTGATTGTAAAATCTGTTTTAGCTTTTCAAGCTAGGTAGCAGGTTTGCAAGTCAATGGAGAAAATGCATTTTGAAAGACAGATGAAGCTGCCCTAAAGATACAAGGAAAAAAGTTGAAGCTTCTTCTTCCTCTTCACATAAGGCTGAGCACTTACACTGTCAAGAAGTATTGAAGACGCAGAATAAAATTTGGTGATGGAATTGAATGGATAACACAAAATAGAAATGAGGTGTTTTGGGTTTTGTTTTTATTATTTTTATTTGGGAAAACAATGCTGAATCATCATAACAGTAGAAACAAATTTTCTGGAAATCAATCAACCCCTCCAGACACTTAAAATGTGAAATGAGCCCCAGCCGGGCGGCTCAGTTGTTGGAGCATTGTCTAGCACACCAAAAGGTTGCCGGTTTGATCCCCGGTCAGGGTGCATATGGGAGACAACCCATCTATGTTTCTCTCTCACATTGATGTTTCTCTCTCTCTCTCTCTCTCTAAAAATCAATAAACATATCCTTGGGTGAGGCTTTAAAAGAAAATATGAAATGAAAAAAATCTTACTCCTTCTGGGTCTCCATTCCAAGTACCTTTGGAAAAGTCACTAATTTACCTTCCCATTGAAGATTAGACATGCTCATATTTGCCACCAGATATTATTGCAAAATTTTTTGTGATCCCTTAGGAAAACTTCTAGCCACAAGTAAGATACAAGAAAACAAACATCTTAAACTACTTGTTTTTTTAAAAAAGGAATCACTTAATACATTTTTTAAGTTATCATTAATGAATTTATGAACAAATTATAATAAGCACTTTTATAAGTCACAATGGTATTTTGTTACTAGGGATCTGATATTAAAGAAGTACACCCTTTTAACTTCATTTAAAGACTATGTAAAATATAATGGAAATTTTGCATAACTACCTTTGTTTTTTTTAAAAAAAGCTGTCTTTATATGTTAGCTAAATGTTTTTGAAGCCTAAGTCTCCAAAATAAAAATGGCTTTAACCTTTTAGGATATTGTTTTGAATTTAGTTATCACAGTGAACTTTAAGGGTATGGTTTTATTTTCTGTTATCAAATATCTCTTTCTTCCAGCCTCTTACTAAAAAAGTCACAGCCCTTAGCTCCAAGACCAAATAAAGTAAATATGACTATAATTTCACACAAAGGTGAATGGTAAGGTCAGATTTTAAAAGTCACGTGGAGATTAAATTGACATAGATGAATGTATGCATGTATTATAGTCAATTGAATAGAGTCAATAAATACATGTATATAGTGTATATATATCAATGGACACTTTAGGGAAGCTGTTCTCTTAGGTAGGAATTAGCTGTGGATTTCTGAGTTTGCAAAGTACAGCCAGGTTATTAAAGAAGCAATACAGTAAGACATTCCACTTCCCCCAAATCCTAAATTATGAAATCAACTGCAAGCCGTTTATGTCTGATATGGAAGGCACAAACTGCCTTTCTCTTTTCCCAAGCACGCTGATAAAGAGGAGAGAGGCAGAATGGTTATTGCTGAGCTTGCACTTTACAATTATTCTGCAGAAAGAGAGAGAGACAAAGACAGAAACTGACTAATGGTGTGACATTCATTGCTCAAAGCACTCTAATCACAAGGGCTGCCTCAAAACTTCCCCACTGGCTATAGTTATGAAGGAGACCACCTACCCTCTGGGGCTCTTGGGAAGGCACTCCCTGTTAATGTGACCTGTCCAGGACAATGGCAGACCAGTTCTGCAATTCTGCACAGATCATTCACAGGCCTTAAAAGGAAGGATGCCCTGTTTTGTAAGGGGGAATTGCATGTCCCAAGTGGAACATGCACCCTGGCATCCTTTGGTGAGGTGCTCTCTTGGGAGGAGTTCATGGAGACAGGCTCTGATGAAGCTAGGTTCTTCTGTGTATGGGAAACAAGACAGGAGGTCTTGTTAAAAAGGTCCCTCAGTCAACTGCCTGAAGCCTGAAGCCCACATGATGGGGTATCTTGAGGTGGGAGGTGAGCATCAGGATGATAGAAATTCACAACCAGCTTTCTGATTGGTGTGCATCGCTCTCTAACTTTCAGTTACCTAATAAACGCAGTGCAGACCGAGGGGCAGGAGAAAAGCAGAATATGTCAAGACCTCATCACCAAGATCCAGGAGCAGGAGATTAAAGTTTACTCAGAATCAGGTTTGCTCATGACTGATTTCCATTCGAATTGGACAGTATCCTGATGAAAGTCTTCTCTGGTTGACGCTAATGCACCAACGGGAACTAATTTGGTTATCACCTCTGTTGGAATTCTTGCCAGTCCGTGGCTTTTAGGAACCTGGGAAGTTCACTTTTGGCTGCAGTTATGCTGATTTGAAGAGAGAAAGAGGGAGCAAATTGGCTATACATTTTGGCTCCAAAGATTCAAACAATTTAGTCATCTCTTTTTCTACATGAAATATTAAGCATTTTCCTTCAGCCAAAGGCAAGGGAGCCAAATCTGGAAGAGTACATTGCCTATGGAATGGTGCTCCTGAAGCACACCCTGAACAGGGTTGTGACTCTGAGTGTCTACTCCTCTTCCCCTCATCTGGAAAGCACTTTAGTGCTAATCCTTTGCCCTGTATCATAGGCTGCTTTTAACTATTGGTTATAGTTTTGCAGCTGTGTATGGTCCTTGAGGTAGGGAGGAACCATGCCATACTTTTTGTTGTCTTTGTTTACCATGCCCTGTATATTGCATAATATTTTGTTGACTAATTGACGGATACAAATAAATGTGGGCTTGCTCAATGAGTTCAGTTCTTTCTAAGCTAAATAAAACTCAAAAAGAAAAACCATCTCCCTCGTCCCCTTCTTTTATTTCCTACTTTCTCCTGAAAGATGAAGACCCCCAGTTGCAGCCCCATGTCTGTGGTTATGCTGTCCTGCAGTGGTCAACCACAGCTACTCCTGCAGGGATGGCAAGG
This sequence comes from Macrotus californicus, assembly GCA_007922815.1. Classification (NCBI taxonomy): domain Eukaryota; kingdom Metazoa; phylum Chordata; class Mammalia; order Chiroptera; family Phyllostomidae; genus Macrotus; species Macrotus californicus. The sequence goes on along the minus strand of VMDR010004300.1, from coordinate 25,004 downwards.
TGGCTGTTAACCCCTAGATTCCAGCAGAGTGACAATTGTTTCCAGGCAGAGAAGTGGGTGGATGGTTATTCTTTGTTTAAATGTCTCCAGGGAAAGAAAAAGGACTGTCAGGCTTCAGTGAGCTATTTTAGTTTCTAATTAATCTTTTACACAGGAAGTTCTTTCTCAAGTGCCAAAATCATTCTGCCACAGATTAAGCCAAATTTTCTTGGTTTTCTTCTTTCTCGAAAAGGATTAGAGGTAAGCACCACCCTGCACTTTGTAGCTGGTTATGGGTCAAAATACCTGGGACATTTTGCTTATTTGATGACTTTTTATTGAAATAAATATGTTACTGGAAATTCTACTTGAAATCTCTAGGACCTAGAGGGGGAAAAGAGAGCTCACATCTTGCTCTGAAAGTGTTTTGAATTCACATAAGAGTGACAGGAGGTGTCACGGAATAATCTTTTCTTTGACGTGGTCTTGGGTGTTTCGGTAGGCTGTGCAGGAAATAGGCGGGATCAGTCCAGCTGGCTTGGACGCCTGCGGCAGGGACGTGAGAGGGATCAGGTGAGGCGTCTACGTGATGAAGAACACACATCTTAGAGCTCTCACTTCCTTACCTGCCTGAACTAGGAAAAGCACCCAGTGCAACTGTCATCAAGGCGGTGACTCTTACACAGACAGGAGCCATCTGAAATATTTGCACAAGAGCGTTGTGTGGAATCTGGGGAAACCAAACCACCCTTCCTATGGGTCAGATGCCAAAGTCCTAGAATAGCTCTGAGGGCCAGGACCTTTCCATCGTGGTATTCTGCTTTTCCATGTCATACAGAGCTGCTTCAGCCTCACCTCTCCCACCTCCAATTTATTACCAGCAATTTACTTCCTCTCATACTCTTTTACCTGTTTAAACTTGGGAGAAAAACAGGGAAAGAGGAAAGAGAGAGGGATGCCCGGGACAGGCTTTCAACTGAGAAGGCAGCTGCCACCATTGTGTGCTGCTGGCACGCCCAGGGCTTCCTGGGGCCTCTCTGAGTGCCTCCCGCTGCTTACTCACATATAATAGAAAAGTACGTCTATTCCCTCTAAGTTCATGTCTCCACCATGGATGCTGCCTTTATTTTGCTTTATCTTTATGCAATGAATTTTATTCTCCCTTCCCCCCAAATCCCTTAAAATGGTTTACCTAGATCTTAGAATTATATATATGCATAGCACATCAGTGAGTACTCCTTGAGAATGTGACGACGAGACAGGAACTAGAAACCATTGAATTCTCCCTCCCCACTTTTCAATTGAGAGACTCAAAGGGGTAAAATGAACTACCTCAACTAGACAAATAATAAATGAGGGAACCAAAGCCAAAAATTAGTACAGATGCTTTGTGTGGGACTGTTGGCCATGACTCTTGTAGCTGATCAATGACCAATAAAAGTATGCAATGTGACTCTGAAACAGGGTATTAAAACTCTTAGTAATTAAAAATGATGAGGACAAAGGTGAGGAAAAGAAGAATTGCCCCAGGCTCAGGTACACCCTGAAATGTTAAATCTGTTGAAACCTAAAGGAATATTAATTAAGGGAGCTGCATTCTGGGGCAAATGCACCCAGATAGCTGTTGTAATAGTCAAGACAAACTTCTGACCTTTCGGTCTGTCAGGTTTTATTGCCATGATTTAAACTTTATGGAGCTTGTGTGAGCCATTATCCGCATCTCTCCTTGTTGTAAATTACCCTGTGAATGTTCTACAGCATCACAGAAAGAAGAAAGGAATACTACCACTAGCACAAACAGAGTCTTGTTGGTGCCAAATGTGATTTAACAATGAATAAAAATTCACTGTCCCAAACCACATGTATCCCTGCTTGTGTACCCTATTACTGTCAGAGACAATGACTAGTCAAGTTCAAATATGATGTGTTGAAAATCAAGCACAGACTGTCAGAGTCTAGAAAATTATCTGTGACTTTGCAGAGCTGCAGGATGTTAGTGGTGCTTTTTGTCCTGTGGGATCCTCATGAGCATGTTTATTGCTAACAATTTTTAAGTTAAGAAATTATTCCACTAATAACAAAGAAATCATGAGTAGCAATGAAAGACAATGGGTTTCTCTGATATAGGGCCATAATAATACAATAAGATATGGGGTGGAGGGATGCCTGAAAAAGGTGAGGAGGAATATAGTCAATACTGTGATGGATTTCCATGGGGACAGATGATAACTACTCTTGGTGAGATGACCTCATTGTAAGGTATATAAATGTTGAGTCACTACACTATACACCTGAAACCGATATGATATTGTATACCAACCATACTTTAAAAAAGAAATGCAATGAGGCAAATTGTGCTGGGTTTCTTTAATTTCTTAAATGGTTCAGAAGTCCTCGAACTTAAAATCAGAACATGAGAATGTTCCATTATTTTAATTATTAGCGGTCGTGCTTTTTCATGGAATGCCTTTCATTTCAGAGATGGCACCTGCTTACTCAGTGTCAGCAGATGTTTAGAGACACATATGAGCTAATCCCTTATAGTCTAGTCTTCATGGAAAATACATTTTCTTCCAAGAGAATCAGGAGGTACTGTCAATGAATTCCTTTATCTCTTGGCCAATCACAGATTTGCCTATTGTTTCAAATCAGGAATTCTGACTGATGTAGTTTTTATCTTCACAAGTTCTCCTATCCCCCTTCCAGCAGGGGCACAATGGCACAAAGAGGATATCACTGTAGGGGCCAGAGCAGATGGGTCCAAGTCTTAACCCTGAAGTGTACTAGGGACATCTGATAAGTCACTCCACCTCTGAATCTCATTTCCTTCATCTGTAAAATGAAAGCATTGGACTAGGCAAACTATAAATTTTCCTCCAGTAATAGCAGTCATTGTCTGAAATGACAAAAAGAAGAGCAAGAGAAAGGGACAAAAGGTCGGTGAGGTGGCACATGACAGACATTTAATGCCTGTGTGGTTGGCAGTCAGCGGCACCACAGACATCAAACCCTGCCTGCTGGAATCATTTAAACTGGACAGAAAGCACTCACTTCCTTGCTAGGACAAGATCTATTTCCTATCAAATACTGCAGTTCCTGTAAAAGGTAAATTTGAATCAGTCATAATGCAAGAATCCCAAGGAATCATCAGGATTGGATCACACATCAATCAATCACCAAGTGAATTGCGTTAACTTCTTCTAAGATCATTTTCTATACTAATCCATGAATTTCCATTTTTTATTGCCCCTTTCTACAGCATCACTGAACAAGATTTTAAAATAAAGAAGAACTAACCTGCAACTACGCACTGTAGGATGAGATAAAATTTTGCGAAGGGCAATTTTTCTAATCATGTAACGCTCTGGTGGATTGTGCTCATACATATTTATATTTAAATGCTCAGTCATTTACACTGAGAAATCCATTCCTAGACATTTCCCTGGCGAATGTCTCATAAAATCAATTTTCCACATTAGCTATATTTCTGGCAATCCAACCAGAAATAGAAGGCTTTTTTGCAGAATAAGACAGAGGTTAGGTCAGGCGGCACCTAATAAGATCTCAGAATCAGAGCTGTTCTGGAGAAACCCGAGAGGGAACTGGCCTTTGGCATTCATGAAGAGGGAACACAGTACATTTCTGTCAATGGCCTTGAGGCCTTTCTATCATGGAGCCCACGAGTTTCTTATTGAGAGGTTGTGACAATCAAAACAAATTTGGGAAATTAAAAGCGTTTGTACAAATCAGAATGTGGCTCCCTTCATGCCACAGACTAAACTCCTTTGGATGAAGTCTGAGACAGGGCAGCAGGTTATACAATGATGAAGCCCCATGAATCGGCCATTGAGATTCTCAGCAAAGCAATCCTACACCATGGCAATTCCCATCATGCTCTTGATAGCACATGATGTGACAGCATGTCTAGGTGCACAAATCCAGCAAACATTATTGAGTACCTGTTTTATATCAAGCAGTGTTCAGGCACCAAGAACATGAGGTTAATCCTATTTAAGTCTTATCCCCCAAGAGCATTTAGTTCAATCCACAGAAATGTTCCTGGGGCAGCTGATGCCTCTAGTGGGCCTTAAAGGAGAAGGAAGAGTTAGTCCTGTGGACACACTTAGGGACACCTTTCTTAGGGAAATCTAGGAAGGAGTGGAGCCTGGGAAGCTCAGTCTCTGCAGGGAAAAGCAAGCTGGTTGGTATGAGCAGAGCATGGGTTCGCACACTTTTTCTTCAAAGGGTCAGATAGTATACATTTCAGGCTTTGTGCCCTATAAGACTTAATTCTACTGCTGTAAGATGATAGCAGCCAATTGGGTGTAGCAGTGGTCCAATAAAACTTGATTTCCAAACCGTGTAGTTGGTGATATTTGGCCCAGAAGCCATGCTTTGCTGGCCCTTGAGGAAGGGCATCAGTTGCATGCAGGTCAGAGTAAGCAAGCCTCCTTTCCCAGGTCAGGAAGCTTGGGTTTATGAGAAGTGAGACACCATTGAGCTGCCCATATGAAACCAAGAGCCAGATGGTCTTAATGCCTCTTGCTGAAATTTAGAAAGGAAAGCCTACGCCAAGCAAAGATGCTGGCAATTTTATCCCTTCTCCCAGAATACACCGAGTTCCTCCAAGGCCTTGCCTACACAATTGGCACAGCAGAAGGCTCCAAGCTGGGCCAGGTTCTTTCCTGCCTGTGACTTGAAGCACCAGTGTCTCTTTCTGGTCCCCCCCACAAGCCGCTGGAGATAAGGGTACGATGGGGTTTTTTATGAGGTTTGTTCAAGAGCAGGGGAAGGGGAACAAGGACTCCAGATAGCAACAGGGATCTTCTCAACTGAATACCTGTATTGTCCTCATTCATGTAGAGATTTGGGAAATTATAAGTGTTTATACAAATACGATTTTCATTGCATTATCATTTCCTATCTCTATTTGCAGACTCCCACTCCAACAAATTTGCTATGCACCTAGCTGAGAATAATTTGGCCTGTTGCTCTCATTGTGTGACAGTTTGGCTGGTCCCCTGCCACACATCAGAATGTACCCTAAATGAAATGGGCGCTGTGCTCTTCTTGTAGCTCTAGGTTAGGAGAGAACTACAGGGTTGCCAACTCTCAAAAGAACACAGCAGGGTTAGACACAATAGGCAAGGAAGAAGTGAACGAATTCTTTTGGGAATTAAATTCTCTTTCTAAAACAAGCCTCTTGTAACCACAGGGAGAAAAGAAGGGGAGACCAATACTATGCCAAAAACCTTACTCCTTTATCTCATTCAGGGGCCCCCTCCCCAACTATGGGCTAGGCTTCAAAGGTAGGTCAGTACAATTATCTTTTCAGTATACGTGCTTTTACAAATTAAAATAGTCATTAAATTTATGAGTCAGCGTCATGAAGATTGAGATCATAGCTAAAGGTTATTGGCATGCAACTTCCACAGCATTACTGGTAGTCAGCACTGGATCACAGACTCCCGGGGATGAAGAAACTTCAAAGGTGATCTAAACTAAGCATTAGCATGGGGTAACTGGAGCCTCGCCCACGATGGTGGGATATCATGGTAAGCCTGTGAACTATTGGAGATGTTAAGTAATGATATGGAAGCAGCCCAAACGACTTTGGGATTTGAAAAACAGAAACATAGCTGGTAAAGACACCAATTAAAAATGACCCTTCAGAGCACTGCATAAAAGGGTAAGAGGTTTCAGCCCATGGTACCTGCTAAGTATCTGACTATTTCAAAGCTTGAGATGATTGGGAAGCTAAATAATCCACTTGAAATCTCTCTGCAGTTTCTAAGGGTATTACCAAAGAAATGCCAGCTCTTTGATTGTAAAAGGCTATTGTGAAGACCTACCAGAAGGTCATCTACCCACACAGGTGAGAAATGCTGACCCCCAAGGGTGAATTCTATCTTCCGGTAACTCCCAAGTCTTCATCTTCAGCCAAATGCTATGAAAAAATACAAAAAGGGGCATGAGTATAACTGTGAAAGAAAACCCAAATATACATGGGCTTTCCAAAAGGCAAGAGTAATGTGTCACAGAATATGACCTTAGATCTCAGATGTGTCCTGTGGTCACTGGAAGAGGGACACTTCTGCCAAGAGGTAGAGGGGATGCTCAAATGTCAATGGAACTCTGTCTTTATAAATTATTGTGTATTTAAAATAAATGAATGACCTAAACATAAATAGAAAATAGATTCAACAATTATGAAGTAAAGGCTGAGAAAGGTTTATAAGTTTTAACATAACCTACGCATCAGCTGTAAGTCAGAAGCCTCTGCAAATACTAAATAAATCTTTAGGTATTAATCAGCTTTCAAATTCAATGTTATTGTTAACTATGAAAATATTGAGTCACCAAACTAAAAATACTTAAGGCCAACTCCAAATGCTAATATGAAATCTTTTATTATTTTAAGAGCAAAAAGCAGTTGCAGTTGACAAAAGGATAAATTGATGTCAAAAAATGTAAATGATGGACAGAAAATCTAGACATTGTGCTAAATGACTGACAACATGCTCCAGCTTTATCTTAAGGGTCTGGGAATCCAGGCGTGGAAAGCGTGGTAGCAAGCCACTATCAAGATTCCTGGCAGTCTGCGTTTGGCCACACCATAAATGGAGTCGGCCTCTTCACCACAGGCCCTTGCTGTACTTCTGGCTCTCAGTCCACAGAGCTGAATCTGTGAGATCTCAAAGAATCTTCCAATGGATTCCTTTTTATGTTAAATTAACCAGACTTGATTTCTGTTGTTTGCGATCAAAGACCTTGACTGATACCAACAGAGCTAGCAATTTTGAAAAACGATTGCATGCCATTTCAGATTAAACAGACAAACAAGCATAAAACTTTAAGCATAGAAAAACTGTGGAAATAGAGATTTCCACTAAGGCACGTTCTTCTTTCCACAGAGGTCATTTAGTTCAGTCTTGGGCACAAAGGTGATTCAGATGCACAGAATTCTAGAGTTCAAAGAGGCCCGGGAGATTATTTTAAAAAACAACAACAAAACGGTTTATTTACTGATGAGGAAACTGCCACCAAAACCAATGTGAGTATCAAGAGTTGATGGAGGATCAGCTATCAGGCATTCAAAGTTGTAGTCAAACCTTTCATCATAGCTGGCGGCTTCTCAAAATTCAATTCAAGAGGCTTTCTCATGCCTTGGTGCTAGGGAGAACAGAATATCTCTTCATGATATATAAAGGCTTTATCCTGTATCAGTGTCACAGTGCTCTGAGGCTGCTTGGCTTATTTATGTAGGCTGATGTATTGTTGAAGTCAAGGTCGTAGGCCTGAGTCAGGAATGAGAGGCCAGTTTGGCTCGTGGTTCACAGCAGAGTTGTCTGAACGTTGGCTGGCCATGCTGTTAAAACAGGGCCTTGCCAGGGCACCTGGGTAAGCCGTGTGAATGACTCAGCAGGTCCGTCACCACTGCTCAGCACACAGGGCAGATGCATGCTCCTGGGGAGCTGAGATGAACACAATGGCATCAGCTTCACAGATAAAGGATGCAATGTTAGGCCCTTTACTTTGGAAAACAGTGTATTTGACACCAAAGAGTAAAGAATTTCATTGGTTAAATAAAACAGCCTTGCCATTTAGGAAACATCCTTTCTCTTACGGTAAATGTCAGACATTTCTACACTTGTGAACTTTCCTATTCCTCCTCTGCTCCTTCCTCCAGAGCATGCTTGCCCTGTGAGAGGGAGAGGGAATGGCCCTGAGGGCCCTCCAGGTGCCAGCACCCACTCACCAACTTATAGATGGGATATGTTTGGAAAGAACCGAGTTACCAAATGAATGCCGATAACCAACCTAGTAAATTCAAAACAAAGGCAGATGTCACTCTGGACCGAACTATTGAAGAATTAGTTGCAGAAATAACTGGTTCTTGAAGAATGGGGAGGATTTTTATGGAGAGAGGGTGGCCTGTGGGAGACATCTCAGTATGGAGGAAGCATCTGTAAGCAAAGGCACAAGGGAAGGGTGAGGGAGGCTCTGAGCATCCTACAGAGAACTGACTGCAGTGGCTGGTGCATTTAGGAAAGAAGTAGGAGCTCGGTTTGCAAAGAGCAGGCTAAGTAAGGCCATATTGTGGGGGGCTGTGGTGACAGGCTAGGCAGTATCATCTTCTCTCTCTAGGGCGTGGGGACTATTTGAAGCTTTCCGGCAGGGGAGGAATGACGATCAAAGCCACATTTAAGGAGGAACAACTTGACAGTGTGTGTAGGCTGCACTGGAGCTGGGCAGCTTGGAGCCTAGAAATCACAATAGCTCAGGCAAAAGTGATGAAAAGTGACCTGAAGTCTAAGGGAGGGTTGGCAATCTAAGATCTGCCTCCCTCATGAGTCACGGGCAGGTAGAGGGTCACTTACTCTTCTGTGTTAGCAAGCAGCACTAGTGTCCTCAGCAAGTCTCAGGTGTGACTTTGATACCAAGACACAAAAGACCACTGCTCTGTTCAATGAACCCGGCCCTGTATACACAGGCAAGGGCCTGACCCAGGAGCAGACAGGCCACTCTGGACCACAGGGTACTTGGCCATGGTATGTGCTTAATGAGTCTTTACTAAATGAGAAGTTCTGATTAAAAACAGTGAGTTTGACAGGAAACAGTGAAGAGTCCTACAGGTGCTTTTACCTGCCTTGTCCGGTACCTACTCAACCAGATAGGATCTGAGGTCCATGGAAACTGATATCTTTGGCAGCAGAATTATGGCCTGAGAGTGCCTGCCCCTGGCCCCACTAAACCCAGTCTTCCAATCTACTGTTTCCCTGCAGACAAGAAACTGACCACACCCGCCACCACGCCACCAGGGCTGCATAACCTGTCTCAAAGCTCCCCCTCTCCACCCCACTCCCATCCCCCACACTCACACAGCTGGATGGGACCGAACAGAAAGAAGAGAAAAATGAGAGAGACATTCACATCTTGCCGTACAACCTTTTAATTAGACTGCACATAGATGTTAATAAGTGTATGGGTTACTTCCCATTCACATTCATTCAGGTCTACTGCTCAGATTATTTTGTCTGAATTAAACAGTGTTCTGAGTCAAACAAGTGGTCTAATAGATATTTTACAGAACTAACCAGATACTTGACAGTTCAGATGATTGAAGGACACCAACACTTCACCTTCCTAAGAATGTATAGGTAGTCTTACTCCCAGAACCTGAAATCTTACCACCACAGTTTGAATAATAACCTTTTTTCTTTCCCTTTCCCTCCTCCATCCAACATATTTATGTGTAGCAAGTAAATTTTCCTTGCCACAGAACTTTGTAATCTCTGATTTTTTGATCCATAAGCCCAAGAGGAGAAAACAGGCTTCAGCCCAGATGAAATCAGTAAAGGAAAAAACATGAGATAAGAGAAATGCAAACCTGTTTGTGATGTGGGCATATAATGAAAGCCAGGGTATGCTCTGGGCTCAGGAAATAGAACAACAAAGACCCAGGTCAGTGGATTCCAGACCCCAGAGCACAAGCAAGGAGACCTGGGTGAGCCAGGAGGGCTCAAGTCTGCTCTGCAAATCTCGGACCAGCAAGTGCTGCAGAATCTCTCTCTCTGCTCCCTCCCCCTTTGCAGGGGGTCCAGAGGACCTCCAGGTCCACTGGGGACCGTTCTTCTCATCGGAACTTTCCCCTCAGCCCACCACTGAGAAATTCAAGGGTGTACGGGGCAAGAGCATTTCTGGAACAGTGTGGAGTCAGGGGAAATCATCGCCTGCTTGAGCTTTGTTGAAATGTTCAAGGGGCTGGTTTCACTTGATTAAAAGCTCCATCCTCCAGGAAAGAAGCCAGGTCAATGGGAAGCCTGATTACCGCAAAATTCTCAGGGAAGCATAAAGACAAGAGAAGGGTCTGGGCTCTGCTGCTACTAAACACCCAGCTGCCTTTTCCCACAGGGAGCTCTGAACCCATCCAGCCCCAGTTCAGACCTGGGTTTCCCAGCTGGGCTCTGGCCACAATCCTGTGATCCTCCTGAAAAGCCAGGTAAGAACAGATGGGTTAAGCTAAATCCTGGGTGATCCTTTCCCACGGTAAATAGAGAATGTGTTAGGCCCATGTCTGAGAAAGAACTGCGTTTGTTAGTCTGTTAAATTTCAGGTCCCTGCTTTGCATATTTTGTTCTGTGAAGTCAAGGTGGGTGGCAAGGGGAGGGGACTCTGCATTCTACCCTGCCTCAAAGAACAGTCTCTTGAACAGCTCCGCAGTGTCCCAGATGTCACCTGGGCCCTCCAGCCCTTTGAGAGCTGGGTAACATTGTCTGGGCCAGGCGTTTTCCACTTTAAAGCCTCTAACTCAGCCCAGTCCCCCCCAAGATGCCATCAGGGTCCTGGAGGGCTTAGAGTATCATGGTTCTCTCTGCTCGGCGAGTCCTGTCTCTTTACAAAGTTCTGCATCACTTTGCTGAAGACAGAAAACCAAACCACATCTCTGATTCCCATGAGGACAAAAACAAACAAAAGAAAATAAAAAAACCTTCATCATGAGAAGCACATGTGAGCATAGTAGACATTAAGAAAGAGCTGGAAGTCACAGGGAAAGGGTCATGGCATACCCAACCTGACAAGAAATCCTGAGAGTCTGCAGTAGACAGTCCTTTTCTTGATCACCACTTCAGTCTCCCTGTTGCTGGGATCCGCTCTCCCTTCACTGAAACACAGCTAAGTAGGTGCCTTCCTACCAATGGCTCCTCTCTCCCTTCTTTCCCTTTTTTTTCTCTTTTTTCCTTTACTCCATCCCTATAGGAACAAACAAAATTCTGCCTTGGCCTCTAGAGTTTTACTATCTAACTTAAGCCATCATCCAGATATTTTTCCAAACAAAAATACAGTTGGTTCTCATTATTCACAAGAGTTATATTCTATAAAATCACTACAAACATGAATAAGTAAATATGGAACCACCACTCCAAGGGGAAATACAGGGACAGGGTCCTGTGGGCGACTGACTGGTCATATTTTCATCAACCAGCCAGCACATAACTTTGTTTTATGTGTGTTTCTATTTCATGACACCTTACTTAATAGATATCGTTGATTCATTAATGATCAGACTCGCAGCCAACAACACCATAACCCATGCCTGAATGAAGCATGTCACAACCTTTTCCTTAAGAACAGTAGACAGCACTTCAGCACTATGCATGGGGACCATTTTATATAGCAAAATTTCCAACAACAACAAAAAAAGCATAAAAATGTAAAAAAAAAAAAATAATGTGCCACTAAATAGACCTCAAAAAGGGCACTTATGTACCACATAAGAGTCAAAAGAAGAAAGCAGAATGTCACTTCATTCCACCTCAGATGGGGACATGTGCATCAGGTGACCACTTTTTTGCTGCTGTACAGATGTCTGTGAATGACAGCGAACATCACACATATTGAGATGGCGCTTACAAACATTTTAGCAAGTAGGCGAATTAAAAAATTGGAATGGACGGATAATTGGGATCAATTTATGTCCGTTTCTAAGAAGTGTAATGCCAGCTGTTAACAGCTTTTCCATTTTGTTACATGTATGTTGACATGTGATTTTTCTTGAAAAATAGGTTCTGCTGTTGAAGAAGATTTGAAAACCATTGCTTTAGGAATCCTGATTTACGGTTCATTCACAAGATTGTCATTCTTGTCTAGTAACCAGGAAATGATGAAACTTGTCAACCAGGCTGAGTCTTATATCGAAAGAGCAAGGTTTGTCCACATGAACAGAACACAGAGAAGAATCCAAAGGTGGGAATGTTACATGAAATTGGGAAGGTTACATGCTATTTTTTAGACTTTTTTTTGGTAGAGAAGAGAACCCCAAGGCCATGAACTTATACTCCTCTAGGACAATAAGCAATTTTTTTAATCCAATCTAGGAACCTTATTCCAGAATTCTTTTTGTCAAAAAAAGCCCGAAGCTGAACCCTGAGAGTCTACCTCTCCCCTTCCTGAAGCCTGGGAAGCATTCTTCAGGCCTTTCAGACTCCCAGGTGTGTCCTGCAGGGTGTTGTGAGTGTTGGGAATGTCCTGCGGTTTCAATCACAAGACGAAAAACTTCTGTCGTGAACTCAGGGGTTCAGGTTGGAAATCAGCACCAGTTTCTCCTTTTTGAGAAACGTTTACCTCGAGGCTCTGGGAACCAGCGCTGTGTGAAACAGTAAATTCAGACTGATGATAGGTTTACTGCATGAGAGCTTATGGTTTTGGAGCTCCACCAGAGCTCCCAGGTAGGCTGCCCTGACTGCTCTCACCGCTCCCCTGCCTTTGCCGTCAGCCCTGAGACAGAACTGAAGGACAGATGGGTGTTTGTATGAGCACGTGTGTTATTTCCGTTCCAGTCATCTGAGCAGTGTAGAAGCCTCAGTCTTTTGAGGAGCATGACATTTTGGCTGTGGAAAGCTGACACTGTCTCGCCCCCCAGCAGCCAGCCATGGGCATGGGCGGCAGTCATGTTTACAGATGGCATTTCAGTCACTTAGCTGACACCTTCCTCCACTGTCACTGCCATTCTGACAGAAGTGAGTGCCGTCTGTTCCATTCTGCAGCAGGGCAAAAGGCAACGGAGACTGGCCAAGTTCATACAGTTGGTGAGAGCAGCATTCAGGCCAGGCTCAGACAAAACAAAGAAGTGATTGTAGATGTTAATCAAAGTAGAGCTTTGTTAATTGGAGAATCATTTCATACTTTTTAGTTTGTTTGAAAAAAAGTTATCCCCAACTTGGAAATAAAACCAAGTCAAGAACACGTCTTCTCGATGTCGTGTTGACGCATTGTTTAACAGAGTGACCTAAGGATTATTTATTTAGGGCAGCGGTGTTTAAACTTTGCTTCACGTTGAAAATGCCTGCAGAATTTCACAGAATACAGATGCTGGCTCCTACTCCCAGACATTCTGATGTAGTGGTATGGGGTGGTGCCGTGGGCTGAATAACGCACCGCATGCCTGCCAAAGATGCTCATGATCCAATTCTCAGAACTCGTTTGGGAGCCCACTGATCTAACAGGATGTACCTGTGTTTGGTTTTACCATTATTTGACCGGAGCTGGATACTACTGTGAGGTCTCGTGTTACTTTACAGAGTTCTATTTGGTAAGAAGATAATCTCCTTGATTTTCTTTTTTCTTTTTTTGTCCTGTAGGACACTAACCAGTTTATTCTAGAATTCTTTTTTTCTAAAATGCCTATAAATATCTAGCTCTTGAAAATGCTTTTGGAACCAACTTTACTCTCATGCTAGTTCCCTCAATAAATTGAATACATTTTGACACATGGTCCTTCTATATTTGAGTGTCATGCTTGAAACTCTTTGAGAACAGTTCCACATGTTCAATAATAAGTAGTTTTGTGAGGAGGCATAAAATTATTTGAGAATACCTTTTGAGCCCCCTTGGAAGGGCCAATGACCATAGCGACCATGGCAAAGGTGGGTAGATTACATTAAATGGCCTGAAGAGTTCATTTGCTTCCTAGAATGCCTCATCCTTCTAGAAATGTCAATCCAAAGCAGAGCCTGCAGAGCTTTGTAAGCAGAAGGCCTATACTTCCCACTGGGGAGACATGCCATTGTTGGCCTGCCTTCCCTTTGACATTTCTGCCATTCTGGGATTTGCCTCTCACTGATATGCTGGGCCTAGCTTCAAATTACACGCTGTGGCATTTAAATGGGAATTAAAAGGCTTTGCATTTGTTCCCATAATTATATCCCAACATGACTCAAAGGGTGGGCTCTGCGTGCAGATGAAGTGACTCTGGGACATACATTGAGTGAGCGAGAGGCTAAGTTAGTTTACAGCTCTCCTTTGCTTAGCTCCAAGTGACGGTGCACCTACACAGATACATACATGGTGGTCCTCACCAGGACTGAGGACCCAGGCACCTCAAATCCATGAACTCTTTTCTGGGCTCCCAAGATCACAGGCTGATTACAAAGGCTTATGCATGGAGCTGGAAGAAAGTCAGACCCAGCACGCAGTCGAATCTGAAGAGATTGATTTCAGGGATTAAATACCTGCCCTGTTAGTCAATCCAACTGTGAGTCAAGAGAGATAGGAATGATAACCATGCAAGGAATCTGAGCCAGATAAAGTGCCAGATAGGAAAGGTCTCATTTAGGGTCACCCAGAGGTTATGTGAAAAATAAGTCAAGCAAGACCACATCCATCACTAGATAGGGGGAAACAAACGTGAACGCTTACCATTTACTGAACATGAACGAGGACAGCAGTCCCTCACTTGTGTAAATTATGAAGACGACCAGAAAAATTCATTAATTAATTCAGTTGGTCAATTATTCAGCAAATGTTTGCTGATGGTCTACAAACACTAGGCAATGTGCTAAGTAAAGATAAAAAGGAGCTCAGCCTCAAGGAGCTCATGAAAGGCCATGTGAAACAGCAGACAGAGAGGAAGCCCATGTGATGACAGAGGCAGAGATTGGAGTGATGTGTCTATAAACCAAGAACACCAAGGATTGCCAGCAACTGCCAGAGGATGGGAGAGAAGATGGAACAGTTTCTTTTAGAGCCGAAAAAAGGAACCAACCCTACTGACACACCTGGATTTCAGACTTCTAGCCTCCGGAAATGTGAGAGAATAAACTTCTGGGAGATGAGTTAGACATAGATAAAGTTGAACATGTGTATGCCAAGCATAGATGGAAGGAGATAGAAGATACAACAGGCACCAATATTCATGAACTTCTAAATATTCCTGAGTCACCTTGGCAAAATCCATAGTCATGAGGTCTTAAAGAGGCCGATCATTGCTGACAGCCATTCTGGTTCCACTGTTCAAAATATGCACACAAAAGCCATGACGGCTCCACAGATGATCAGTGAGTTCCAGCTGTTTCCAGGTACGATTGTCCAGTATCTGTCCGATGTAACAAGTGTGGGTTGGCCCCAGGCACCTTCTATCTGATGGTCTCTTTGGCTCACACCTCACCTCCGGTCAGCATGGAAAGCTCTTATGACAAAGAAGAGGGTGAGGATGGGGTGTAGGAGAGGAGGGAAGAAAGGAGAGAACATTCAAATATTGTGTAACCCAAGATTCAGGTAGTGTGGTCTGCTCTTCTTGCACTTCATCCTAAGTCTCCTTCCCCTTGCTTCTGACTGTGCATGTTAAGTTGGTTTTAGCATTATAATGTGGTCAGGAACCTTTTTGTTCCATGACTTCTGGGATAGCTTGCCTGGTAGTATTGCTGTATACAGAGACAGCATTCCTGTACCATACCAGGGGAATATTTCCTGGAAGCTAGGTATTTTTAAGCAAATATTTATTAAAGACCTACTATGTGCCAGACACTGTCCCTCCTCCTCAGTAATGAACACTGCAGACTTGGCCTCTGATATGGTGGGGTAATGGTACGAGAGTGCAAATGAGGAAGGTCCACAAGAGAGAAAAAGAACAAGCAAGACAGAGGCCAAAGTATTTTCTAACCTAATCCTGGAAGTAGCAAACATATCATCATTTCTCCACATTCTGTTGCACACCCAGACCAACCCTGGTTCAGTGTGGGTTCAGCAGCACTCCACAAAGGGGTGACTACCAGGGAGGGGTCAGGGATCACTGGGGGCCATGCTGGAGGTTAAGCACAACAGAAAACAAGTTAAACAGATGAATCCTTTTAAAATCCTTGTCCTGCGGCTTTTTAGACATTCATATTAAGATTAAGAAGCCAATTCTCCCAGTGAAGTCTCCAACCCAGGATGGAAGGTAACATTGGGTGGACTAGCCTAAAAATACGTTAAATTGAAAGATTCATGGAACCACTAAGAAAAGTACACAATACCAAAACTAGCTGTGAGACAAAAGCATCAGTTTTTTTAGAGGGCATATCTGAAAACTGGTTACACAAGTCTTGAGCTTCATACCCAAGGGCTATTTCCACACATCAGAGGTATGAAAAGGCAAAGAGAGAGGGGAATACCTGAGAAGGGTTTGATGGAGAGAGTAATTGATTGCTACGAGTCCTATCCAAAGGAGACAAGTGAGAGTTTCTTTAATGAGATTGTTTTGAGAGCTTGACATGTGTTCTCTGTGGCTGGAGGGCGAAATGGGCAGATGTCTGACTATGCCCAGGAAATTTGGAAGTCAAGCGAGATGTGCTGGTAAATTGCTGGGCGCGTTGTGAAGAAGAGCTGCCAGCCTGAGATTGCCCTGAACCTCCAGAGTCTGCCTGGGCAGAGCCAGGACAAGGAGGGTAGCCAGCCCCCAAGTGGCCCCCGGTGATTTCTGGGCAGAGAATGCATGCTTCCCTAAGAGGACCTTCCCTAAGAGGTCCTTGGGGTGAGTTATCCTGGACCCACGAAACATCCAGGCAGAGGCCTACTCAAGGAGGAGCAGACCAACAAAGAGATTCCCCGTGGCCTGGAACAATTAAAAAAAAACAAGAGCTAAGCCAGGCGGAGTGAGCCAATGAAACCTTATTGCCCAGACAGCAGGAATTGCAGTCAAAGGCACAAAGTGAGAGAATCTCCAAATAACTCATTATCTGGCTTATGGGTCAGTTTCAAATATCTACAAGTCCAGAGAAGGTGAGCCATCTTAGACCAGTGCCAGGTGAGTAAGAATCACTGCCTCCTCTCTCTCTCCCTGCTGGGATCCCAGTTGGCAAGCTAGGGATGGGGGTGGCACGGATGAGGGGACCATCAACAGGCAGGAAAAGAGAGAATGAGATCTCTCCTCATGGCACTCTCCAGCAGCCAAGCAGCTAGCTCACAGTAGGTCCCCGCTGGGGAAGTAAACTCAGTTGATAGTAGGTCCCAGCTGGAAAGGTAAGGTCAGCTCACAGTAGGCCCTAGCTGGGGAGGCAAGATTTAACATCAATTCAAGTTTGAGGTTTATTGCCTGGGACTAAACATACTAAATTATTGAAATTGTATTTTGTGTCTTACAGTGATTGAAGGACTTTCTTTACTTAAGAGTGACAAGTCAGAGGGGTAGTCAAGCTTTTATCCCAGGGGCAGAGTTATAACGGGACACTAGGAGAAAAAATAGAGTTATTTATATCATCCAATCCTGTGATTTCTTCAATTTATAAGTTTCACTAGCAATTGCCTCTGTGTTGGAAATCGGGGTCATTTTCAGTATGAAGCTCTCCAGGTGAGTTATAGCTTGTACAGACTGTATTGTCACAGGTGAGAGCCCGATGGGAAAATAAGTGAACTAGACAATAAATGGAGCCACAATGTCCATCTTGTCACATGCCCGTAGGAGGCTGTGATGTCAGGGTTTCTTTTCAAGGCCTTGTGATGGGTTCTTACCCACTTCAAGACCAAACGCTTAAAAAGCCATTCAATTGCTGGCCCTTCATTCATTTGTTCATTTAATCATTTATTCACTAGTAACCTTGCTCTGACCTTCTACCACATGCCGGGAATCCTCGCTACCATTCCTCAGAAAAACTATCTCACCCTCTTTTGTATCTGGTTCTTTTCTTTACCTCCAAGACTTCTCCCAAGTTCATCAGCTGTACTGAGCCAAACAGCAGCTTTCTGTAAGAACTAAATGGCAGCTTTTCTGTAAGAACTATTTGGATAGGGTTTAGACAGAGAGGGTAGATGTGATATGACACGGGAGCTTTGAAAGTCTCTGACATTCCTCTGCCACATATATAATTATATATGTATAAATATGTTTATATATGTATAGATATATATCATATACTCATATTTATATATAGAGAGATATTCTTGGCAGCACAGTGAGAAATAGACTTGCAATCTGGAAAATTTAAATTCAAATAATATTTTATATATTCATAATACTTTACAGAATGCTACCTCTTCTTTTTCTCCTGAGAAAATCATTCTCTGGGTTTATAGCCCAACCACCTCACAAGCCAAAGATCCATTGTCTCTCTTGGTGAGGACCAAGGAGGCTAGATCACTTAATATTTAGAAAAACTAATGTCTTCTGCTGTACAAAACATTTTAAATAACATCTTTGGGTTCTAGTTTAGTTTTTAGGAAGATCATTTCCATAATTAAAAAACCATATATTATATATAATATTTATATAATATAATATTTGTATTTATATAATGTAGCATCAAGTTCTTTAATACATCTGAAATGAACTTGGATGTATAATGATAGATAAGAATGCATTGAATCATTATTTCAGACAAATTGATAGCCAGATTTTCTAATACCACACACTGAGTAGTCTGTACTTGCCCCACTTATTTGAAAGGAAGTCTTTAACAACCACCTAATTTCCATGACTGTGTTTCTTTATTGTTTGGCTCTATATTCATGTTGGTATAAAACTTTTCATTATAGTCGCATCAAAGTCCATTTTGATGTCTGGTTCCTCCATGTCCCCTGAATACTCTTATTGCCCAGACTTGTCCTCTCAAACCTCCCCTCCAAGTCACCCATCCTTGACATTCAGCTCAAGCAGGGGCCACCTGGCTGAGCAGCAAGCTTAGGTGGAAAAGACAAAAGAGGTTTGGTTGATCACAAGTTTTCTACTTACAATGCAAGGTGGTGCCTGAAACTTAAGGCAACATTGGGCTGTACTAAAAAGTGAATTGTGTTTGGAGAATGATAAATTATGGCTATAGGATCTTTGACCTGAACACACACATCTGGAGTGCTGGGATCGAGGCTGGGCACTGCCTCTGAACAGGAGTAGCCCCTGATGAAATACAGTCAGAGAATGATGGATTCTGAGTCATGTGGGAAAGAGGAAGGAGGGCTGTTCTGCACAGGAGGGGACTCGGGGATGGCTGGTGGCACTCCTCAAGTCCGAGAGGGCTGGGACAAAACTCTCTTTTGTCTGGAAGGCAGGGAAAAAAGAAGTTAGAGAAAGCAGGACCTCAGGTTGATGTTAATAAGAATTTCCTAGGAGGAAAATGTCCTCAAAGAAAAAGGAGTCAATTTCAGAGGTAAGGAATGCCTTCTATCAAAAATGTTTTAAGAGTTGTGGGCTGTGGAAATGACTTCTGTTTGGGTAGGAAGATGGGCTTGGTGCTTCTGAGGGTCTTTTCCGTCCCCTTAAATGCTCTTTCCCTTCCTTGAAACTCTACTGCTCAGGGCCCTTGTGTCCTCATCCCAGCCCACAGGGAGCGTCCAGCCCACGCCACGCATCTGTGTTGGAATATTTCCTGAGCTAACTTTTCTCTTAAGCTGTGATTTAAATTGTTATTCCAGTCTCCTCTGCCTGCAGGGACTCTTCCTGAAAAGTCTTTTCCTTTCACAGCAGCTAACCCAGGCCCCTGCATTTCAAAGTAGCTTAATGCATATTTATTGATTACTCAATAATGTGATGACTAATGTGCTAATTGTCCTAACTCCAGCCACCAAGAAATTAATAATGCACATTGTTAGGGTTCTGTTTCAGAAGTATCCACATTTTTATGTCACTCCCTTTGAAACTCACTTCCCCTTCTCCATTTTCCTTTCCTTTTTTTTTTTTCTTTTGAAAGAAAACAACAAATCTTTTGCTGAAATCAAACTCGATTTTTGTGTGTGTGGTCAGAATTACAGACAGGAGAGGAACAGATGGCTGAGTCTTGAGGAGATCATTCCAGGCTATTGAGGCTTAGCAAAGCTAATGGAAGGGAATTTACCAAAGACTTGGAGAGTCATGGGGCATTTGAGATTCTTTAAAGCCCCAAACCCACAGTCCGTGCCAACACCTCCCCACTCCTCTCCCCCGACCCTTCTATCCTTCCCAAGGACGTGAGGTTGCCAAGCTGCCACTGATGTAGCCACCCTGAGGCTCCGCTCCCCTAAGCACGTTTGCTGGTCTGTCTGGGTAACGGGCTAGGGCACCATTGTATTTTAAGCAAATGATCTTGGCACCGTTCAGCTGCCCGCACCATGGACCCTGTGCACCTGGCTGGAATCCCAGAACCCCTGTCGTGAGAGCTACACAGTGAAAAGCAGCACTGGCGACTCTATTTCACCGTGGGCGGAATGCCGTGTTTGGGTTCTCATTTCATCTTTCCCCTCCCAAAAGGCCCAGCTTGATGCTTCCTACATCTGTTCTGTTCCACTTAGCATTTATGTCCACGACCTCTTTAAATTCTGTTCCTGATATTCTTTGAATAGAAAGCTTTCCAAAGGGCCCATCTGCTTCTCTAGGACTATCCTGGACCTATGTCAGCCACACTGAGATGTCCCTTGGCTACACCCCTTGGGCTGGGATTTTTGCCATTATACTAACCTTGCACAGGGTGAACACTAGTATAGACAAGAGGAAATGGTGCTTGTGCTTTTGTTTTTTCTTACATTCAGGAGAGAAATGCTGTGAAATGTAGGTGACTCATCACAGAACACCCAGGGTGATGGAGGGACTGACCACTCAGAGTCCAGGTTGGCTGACATGGGCAGAGAGAACCTGAACTGAGGCGGAGGGCAAGTCATTAGCTCCAGTGGAACTCACTTCACCTCACCTCTTCTGGTCCTTGGTGATGAAAGGTAATGCTCTCCTGAGATATGGCCAGGTGACCTATGGACTGGGGAGGAATTTGGCTTAATTCAGATTTATGCAAACCCAGCTTCTGTGCTTTCAAACCAGAGCATCAAACACTTACGGAACCCATAATACTTGATGTGCCTGATAATGTGCTATGTTCTTGCAGAGAAAGAGCGAGGAACTTGTATTTGGTTACAAAAGGGTTCAGCTTGATGTGAGCCTCGTTGGGGAGGTACCCAGGAAAAAGTGGGTACACACAGAAGGCAACTCATCTCACCTTCTAGAAGAGGTGATGTCTGATAAACTGGAAATTGAATTCCCATCAATCAGGCAGATCAGTGGAGAAGGGGCTTCAGAAGCAAAGTCAGAAAACTTGTACCAGTGTCATCTAAGACCTAGAAGCACGATGCAGCTGTGTAAGGGGTCAGCACCTGTGGGCAGTTTGAAATTGTGGTAATCAGAGCAGCAGGAAATAGAGTTGGAGAATAAGGGCAGGGTCATATCACCAAAGGCTTCCTGTAGCACATGAAGGTGCTGCAGATAAGGGGGGCTGCCAGAGGCTTTCCATGAGGAGTGACAGGATTGCGTTTTAAGTTCAGAAGGTTTACTCTGGCAGGATAGATTTCGGGGTGGGGGTGGAGGGGTTGCTGGGCAGGAACATCGCAGGGGCAGGTACCCTCAGATCACCTAAGTCCCAATTCCTTACTCCTCTTCTCTCACCACAGCCCAGCAGTCCTGTATCCTTCCAGAAATTCCACTGGCTTTGCAATCTAAATGTTTCCAGAATCTGCACTTTCTCACCGCATCCACTGCTACCACCCTGGCCAGCAGCATCTCTCAACTGCACTACTGCTGCACCCTCCTAGCTGGTCTCCGTTTCTCTCCTGATTTCCCTACGTCTGTTAACGCAGCAGCAAAGTGACCCCTTCAAAACCTATATCAGATACCATCATTCCTCCGCTCAAAACCTAGCAATGACTCCTGATCCTGCCTGGGAAAAGCTCAAGTTCCCGTCACAGACTGTGACCTCCTTTCTGATCCCCTCCCAGCTTCTTCCACTCCAGTGGCACTTCTGTTCCTGCTGCTTCCCGAACACACCAACTGTGTTCCCATCTTGAGGCTCTTTCCCAGGGCCTGGAACGCTTCCCCAGGGGACTGCTTGGCTTATCTCTTCGCTAGCTTTGCTTAGAGGGTATTGTCTCAAAGTGGGTACCCTGATGCCCCCATGTAAGATGGTTAACTCCAGCCCCCCAACCTCCATCCCTCCCACCACCCCTGCCCTACTTATTTTTGTAGTAATGATTATATTTTAATCTGTTACATAATTTACCAATTTATCATGTTCTTCTTATCATCTTTCTCTCTCCTGTCACTAAAATGTAAACTCTTCAAAGGCAGAGATTATTGTGTAACAATTTTGATTTTTTTAAAAAATTTTTCAATGACCATTGACAGTCACATTATATAGTTTCAGGTATACAACATAGTGATTAGACATATACCTTATGAAGTGATCACCCCAATAAGTCTAGTACCCATCTAACACCACACATAGTTATTACAATATTATTGATTATATTTCATATGCTGTACTTTGAGATCTTTGTGTATTTTGTTTGTTAATAGTATCCCAAGTTCCTAGAATAGTGCTGGCCTTCAGTATATCCTTAACAAATATTTGTTGGATCAATAATTAGCAATAGTTCTAATGAGATAAGATAAAGGACTGAACTAGGTCAGTGATATAGGAAAGAAGGGGGAAAGACTTTAGATGTATTGAGAACACTTATGGATTGATTAAAAATTCTTGGCAAGAAAGAGGGATGATTTGGAATGGATATCAAGCTTGGGGGAATAACTGGGGCAGAGGGCAACCTGATGTGGGGGAAAAGGGAGATAATAATGAGCCCTGCTCAGGACACGTTGAGTTGGAGTTGGCTGTGGAACACTCAAATGGAGATCCAGCAGCCAGTTAGAATTCCAGCAAAAACTCCACTGGAGCAATGAGAACAGAGGTTGTGGAGTTTGGAGTCATTGGCATATTGACTTGTACATAAGCTAATGGTACCCAACTGGCTCATGGGCCTAGATATCAGTAGTCAGGGGGATCTATACATTCTGCAATAAGAACAGAGAAAAGAGAGGTTCCAGGCACGCTTCACAGTTGTTTGTAAAGAGGGATGGTTAAATTTGTCTATACAGTTGACCCTTGAACAACACAGGGGTTAAAGGTGCCAATACCCCCACCCCACACAGTGAAAAATCAGTGTGTAAGTTTTCACCCTCTTAAAACTTTACCAATAGCCGACTGTTGTCTGGAAGACTTATCAATAATATAAACAGTCAACTAACATATATTTTATATGTTATATGTATTATACACTATGTTCTTACAATAAAGTTAGTGTTATTAGGAAAATCATAAAGAAAATACATTCACTCTATTTATGGGGGGGGGGGGGAACCAAGTATGTAAAAGTAAATTCATGTGGTTCAAACCCTTGTTGTTCAAGGGTCAACTGTAATTTCAAATTTCCTTCTTCAAGGGCAGTTTTTCCTGTGAGACATGCTCTACAATGTTCCAAGATGAAAGAAGTTAAAGGTAAAACATTCTTGAGTTAGCAACATTTTGTTCAACCGAAAAGTACTAAACACACAAAAATAAACCTAATTGCATTTATTTATCTCAAATAAATTATCTATGTGTTGCTGAAGGGGTAAATTATTATTTTTCCCTCTAGATGGAAAGCACAGTTTCCCCTGGGAATCTCACAGATTATTTTTTTAAAGGCACTGAATTAAGGCAAGTAATATCATCTCCCTTTCCAGAGGGGGTCAGGTCACAAAAAGGTTAAGACAAATCCTGAGGATTGTACAAAAAGTCACAGGACAATTCCTGGAACAAATCTTCGAAATCTTGGGTCCCAGGCCAGGATTCCCCAAACTGAGGTTATCCTTGTGGTCACAAAGGCTTAGGCAGATTTATGATACTATCTGAAGAAAAGTCACAGCAGCAATGTTAGACTTCTTGGCTTGAATGCTAATAGTTCCCTCTTTTCTCTGGTTTTAAAAATTTCATCTAGAGGCTTCTGGTCAAGATGGAGGTATAGGTAAATGCAGTACTCAAATCCTCCTACAACCACATCAAAATCACATCTAAATTATAGAACAACCATTGTTCACAGCCACCTAAAGTCTAGCTGAACAGAAGTTCTACCTTCAACTAAAGATGCATAGAAGCCACATCGAGACTGGTAGGAAGGATGGAGAATGCAGAACAGGCTAGTCCTACACCCACGTATGGTGGATGAAAATCAGGAGCGATGTCTTGGCTGTAGAAGTTCCCCCTGGTGAGTGAGAGGTATGTCCTGGCCCCACACAAGGTACCCCAGCTCAGGGTTCTAGAGCCAGGAAGAGAAGTCCCCACAACTTCTGGCTTTAATAACCAGTGGGAATAGAGGTTGAGTAGACCAAGAGCTTTTGGAGTCCCAGGCCATTCCTCTTAAAGGGCTTGCTACAGACATACTTGGATTTACTCCCTCTGAGCTCCAGCACTAAGGCAGCTTGAAGGCACCAAGGACATACAGGAAAAAAGTGAATTATCTGGTGTCAGGACAAGGGCTGTAGAAGTGGCTTTCTCCAGAACAGAAGTGTTGACAAAAGCTGTTGTTCCTTTGCTGAGACCTCCCCAAAACCTTCACTGAACTGGCAGGTGATGTTATATCTGAGTCTCCATCAACCTGGCTATCTCTGTTTGCCACACCCTGGTAATCCCTTGATACCCTACCTACTCAACTTATAGGTCCACTCAAGCTGTTTCCAGTGGCTTTTTCATACAAATGGCCTGTCTTGGCTCACACTTCAGACTTTCCTATAATCGCTCAAACAAGTATCATCCAACCTTGACATGCTGTGTACCTCTTGCTAAGTGGCTTCAGGCCTGACACTATCAGCAACCAGCCTTGGTTCACAGCGTGGCTTCTCCTGGGCACCTCCAAGGCCCAGCACAAGTAGCAGCCATCTGCAGATCACTTTGTAGATTATGCCGGCAGGACCCAGGCAGAACACAGGAAGTGGCTGACCTTGGCCTCCACCTCCCAGGATGCCCCAGAGCCATTGTACCTGGTAGACAGCTTCATAACATGTTGAAGCACCACCTCCACAAGTGATACACTCAAGGGGTGGACTCAGCAGGCACTAGAGCCCAGCTAAAGTAAGTCCTACTCTGTGAGACAGGCCCCTGCACAGCTGATTCCCCATGGTGGTTGCAGCCAGTCCTGGTAGGTGATCAGACTGGGGAAAGATCCCTCCCATTAATCTGCCTACACCAATCAGGACTCAACTACAACAGGAGGATATATACAGCCCACATTGGGGGAGGCAGTGCCTCTGGAGTGTCCAATCAGATGAATAGGCGGGCTGCATCACTGGACCTTACAGACACCTACTACATTAGGCCACACTACCAAGTCTGGGAGATATAGCATCTCTACCTAATACATGAAAACAAACACAGGGAGGCTACCAAAATGAGGAGACAAAGAAACATGTCCCAGATGAAAGAACAGAACAAAACTCCAGCAAAAGAACTAAA
>VMDR010004299.1:0-61691 GCA_007922815.1 Macrotus californicus | reverse complement strand
ATGATTTTTTCCTAGATTCAATTTTTAACATTTTGCCACATCCACATTTGTTATATTCTCTCTTTCTCTCTCTCCCTTTTTGTGTGTTTGTGTATGTATAGAATAGCTTTTTTAAAAATCTAAACCAGTTAAGAATAAGTATCATCCTTTAAGGGGTGGCATAAAATTAAATAAATTTTTGAAAAATAAAAATTGTATCTATAAGGTGTACACGATTTAATATGCATATACATGCTGAAATGATTGCTGCAATCAAGCTAATTAACATATCCATTTCCTCAGCCCAAAATAGTTACCATTTTTTTCTTTTTTCTTTTCCCTATGGTGAGAGCACCTGAAATCCAACCTCTTAGCAAATTTCCAGTATTAAACCCAGTGTTGTTACCATCATCATTATGCTGGTAAGAGCTCTCGGCTCTCATCCCACACCACTGCACCTTTGCGCCCTGTGACAGCGTCTTGCCACGTCCCTCCTCCACGCCCCTGGTAACCGCCGTGCCAACTCTCTGCTGCTGTGCATTTGACTTTTCTAGATTTCACATATTAGTGACATCATACATTTAAAAATTTTTTTTCATCTGGCTTAATTCCCTTAGTATAATGTCCTTCAGGTTCATCACTGTTGTCACAAATGGCAGAGTATTTTTTTTAAGGCTGAATAATAAATATTCTATTGTCTATATTTACATATATATAATACCACCATTTCTTTACCCATTTATCCATTGATAGGCAATTAGTTTATGGTCGTTCTGTTTTTATTTTTTTGAGGCACTGAACCGCCAAACTATTTTCCACAGTGGCTCACCAATTTGTAGTCCCACTGACAGTCTTCCAGGGGTTCCCTTTTCTCCATGTCCTCGTCACTGTGTGTCATCTCGTGTCTTGTTGGTAACAGCCACCCCAACAAGTGCAAGCTGGCGTACCATGAGGTGGTTTGGGATGCATTTCCCTGATGGTTAGCGATGTCTGTGTAGGTGTTTCCCTATTTGTGGATTGTTTGTTTTTTGATACTGAGCTGTTGTTTTTTATATATTTTGGATATTAATCCCTATCAGATATATGGTTTGTAAATATTTTTTCCTAACCTGTAGATTGCCTTTTCATTTTGTCCACTGTTTTCTTTGCCACGCAGAGGCTTTTCAGCTTACCGTTGCTTTTGCTGCCTGGGCTGTTGTTGCCGTACAAGTGACAGCTTTTGAACTGGGGCTTCAGGGGGAGGAAAAAGCTTGCCAGTTGGACAAAAGAACTTGGATGTGGGAAGGGAATTACAACCAGGGGAATCAGCATGTGTGAGATGCAAGCCAGTAAGTTCATGAAGGAGCTGGTGAATGGCCACTTTTTTAGAGTAACTGGGCTGGGGAAGACGGGACCAGAAAGGCAGTCAGAACTTATCATGTTAAGGAATTTGAACTTAGTCCCATAGATTAAAAAAAAAAAAATGTTGAAGATTTACAGCAAAGAGATGATAGAATCACATTTTTTTTCCCTAGAAAAATTAAGTCTAGGGCAATTTGGAGGTGAAAGGGCCAGAGAGACCTGCTAGGTGCATATCGCATCACACGGGATGATGCAGACCTAAAGGAAGGGGATGCAGAGCAATGTTGGCTGAATTCTTGCTATTGTGTGCCAGCCTTTTTGCACACGATGTCTCATTTAATGATCCCCAAAACCTGAAGTCAGAGAGGTTAAGTAATTTGGCCAAGAACAGTCATAGTAAGTGTGTTGCACAGTTACTATTTGAATCCAGGCCCATGTGACTCTAAAGCCCACTGTGAGTCACAGTGGGGTCACACGGGCTGGAGCAGGACTATGAGGGAGCCAGAGGTTCCCAGAGGCAGCACCACCGGCCAGTTGGACACAGTGGGCAAGGGTGACAGGAAGGATAACAGCTGATGTTAATGATGAAAATGATTTCTAGGGGAAGGAAAGAATTGGGGAAGGTAGAGAAAATGATTTTGTTAATAGGCTCTTGGTTGGCCGGGTGTGTGAAACATGCAGGACAAGATAGCCAGTGGGCAGTTTGGCTCCAGAGTTCAGAGGAAAGGTCTGGGTTCAAGTTCGAGACTAGGCTGTTGAAGGCATATAGGTATTTACCCAGTGAGGGCCAAATGAGAACAGAAGTGGCTAGGGCAGAATCCTGGACACACTAACACTGAAAGGATGATGGAGAAAGGAGAGTCAGTGAAAGGAGGACAAAGAGTGGTGAGAGAGCAGCGTCATGAGAAGCCAAGGTTGGACCATCTCAAGGTGAGTGGCTAGAACCACTGCCTCAGAATGCCAAAAGGAGGCCTGCAAAGATTCCCTGGGATTAACGAAAGAGGTCACCTTAATGACAGCAATTTCCGAAGATTGGCAAGAGCCAGCTTTCTGGGGATTAAAGAGTGAATGGTGGGAGAGGAAGTAGACATAGAATAGAGATTACTCTTTTAAGAATTTTAACCCTGGCCGGGTAGCTCAGTTGGTTAGAGCATCGTCCCGATACACCAAGGTTGCGCATCCCTGGTTAGGGCACATACAAGAATCAACCAATGAATGCATAACTAAGTGGGACAACAAATCGATGCTTCTCTCTCCCCCTCTCCCTCCCTCTCTCTAAAATCAATAAAAGTAATTATGAAAAAAAAAGAATTTTAGTGAACGAAGATGGTAGCAGTTAACATTAATGAGGGCTTACTATTTGCCAGGCACTGGGCTAACAGCTTACACCCATTGTCTAGGATGGTCCTTGCAATGCTCCTGTAAGGTTGGTACTGTTATTATCCCCATTTTCTGATGAGGAAATTATAGCTGGGAGAGTATAGAATAGTTGAGCAATGTGCCCAAGGTTACTCCACAAATAAATAATAGAACCAGGACTCTTGAGTCTTTCTGAGTTCAAAGCTGGTATTGTTAAGAGGGTTGTGGTTTTGTTCTGAGCCTGTGGATAAGCAGTGGGGGGAAAGCCTTGTAGTGAGGAAGATACTGACTCATACTGCCTCTATGTATCAAAGAGAATAATTGATGGAGCAAGATCTAAAGGATGAATATTAGATCACACTTTTAAAAAAAGAGCGCCTTGTTTAGAACATGCGTTTGTCAAAGGCCAGGACACGGGAGAGAAGAATCCATGAATCTGGACCCAGGTGTCAGCTCACGGAGTGTCTTTTTTGAGATCTATGTGAAATTGGCTTAAGTCTCTGTTTCACATCAGTTTGGGAATTTCAGTGCCAAGATTTTTGTTAATTCCTGGAAGCTCATCTTATGGTGTCTTTGGTTTTTGAGTTTCTGCTTCCCCTAAATTCTTTATCTCAGTTGTAACTCAATTCTCATTCCTTGGTTCCATACTGACCCAGTTGTGAAATTCAGACCTGCCTCCTCCCCCATCTTTCCCCCTTGATTTTACCTCAAACCACTCACACTAGGCATTCATGCATGTGTCTGACATTACTGCAGGCTTAGGGGACTTCAGATCCTTAGCAACACAAACAACGTTAAGTCCAGTAATAGATATTTCTGTTTCAAACATGCTTCCAGCTCCCCCATCCCTGGGACTCTCTCCCCAAGCTTAAACTTCCCCGCTGTTATTTGAGCCACATCTGTCTTGACCACCCTCCCATTTCCTCTCCTCTCTGCTCTCTTTCACCATTTATATTCTTGGCCTTTTTTTTTTTTTTAATGTGAAGTGTTTAGCTATCTCTTTGTTTCACAGTTTTATTGTAAGTCAAACTTTCTTCTTCTATACTTCAACTGTGATATTAAAGTAGTTTCCTCAATAAGGCATTTTCTATTCCTAAGAGGAGCTCTGGCATCGGCTACTAAAATAATCATTATTCGCCCCAGTACTTATAAATAGGTGTAAAGGCAGGAAGAGGGAATTTAAGAGATCGTGTCTGTAAGCTTCTGTTTTCTCAATGTGCATGAGATATGCCCCTCTATTGAGGTAGGGATGGGCCTGGTAAAGATTTGACAGCTAAGGTGAGGGATTCTGTCAATAGAAATTTACCAGATTCTAAAATATCATAAAATACCATATTTACATAGAATGACTCCTTTAACTAAGTCACCAGATGTGTAGAATTGATTCCTTTGCTAGAGATGGATTATTCAGTTTACCGAGTATTCTAGTCAATATGAAAAAGAAGAAAAAGCAAGGAGAAGGACAAAATCAGTGCCAATAGAGCCAGGGACTTGGAGGTCACAGCCCTTGCTAATCCTCACTTCCCACCTAAGCACTGGGGTTAGAGAGCTTCAATCTTGCAATTGAAAAAGGGTAGAGCAGTTGCTAGTCATTTCTTGTTCCATAACAAATACCTCCCACTTAGTCCTTCAAACACAACCTTTGGTTATCTCTGGATCCTTTAGGTCAGGAATCCAGGAGTGGCTTAGCTGGGTGGTTCCAGCTCAGGGTCTTTGTGAGGCTGTGGTCCTCTGTAGGCTTCACTGGGGCTTGAGGATCTGTTTCCACTGTCACTCCTATGGCTGTTGGCAGAAGCCCCAGTTCCTCACCACATGGGCCTATGGAGTGTGGCTCATGACCTGGCAGCTGGCTCCTTCCAGAGTGAGTGATCGAAGGAAGAAAGCAACCACGCTGAAAGCTGAAATGTGTACAGCTTGATCTCAGGAGTGACATACCGTCACTTTTGCTGTGTTCTTGGTCACATAGACCATCCCTGGTATAGTGAGGGAGGGGACTAGCAAGGGTGTGAACAGCAGGGCAAGGACCATTGGGGACATTTTAGAGTCTGATTACCATAGGAGAATTTTCAAAAATGTGTGTGTGTGGTGGTGGTGGTGGTGGTGGTGGTGGGGTGCTCATACTTTAAAATGCCATGGAGACTGGTAGTTCACCAACTTTTGGATTTAATGGACAAGTAAAATAAAAAATATTTGGGGTGGAAGGGGCAGTATAGATATGTTTCAGTATTTTGTTATTAGGGAAAATAAAGATAAAAGTGCCACTTACCATCAGCATTTTTAATAAAAAACACATTTTAACACAAGAAAGGTAGGCAGGAAGACATAATCTCAAACTAAAGGACTATCCTTTCAATTGAATAAATTTAGCTTTATTAAAAACTCACTAACTTGCCTTTTTAAAAATCATTTAACTGTGGACTGAAGAAAATTTTGTCCTACCTTGGTCCACAAACTGTCACTGAGGAACCACTAAGACAGGCGTGGAATGCTCTAATACCTTCAGAGCTGACTGTGAGGATTGAGTGGAAACACGTACTGGTCCATTTATAGTGAGTGAAAGAAGGAAAAGTGGAGATGACCGATACCTGAAGACAGCAGTTCCATAAAACTGTGCTCACAAGTGGGGAGGAAGCCATAGAGTCGGCAAGTATTTAATTTATCGGCCTCAGTGGTTTTTTTTTTTTTACTATTAATTGGTGTTTCTACTAATATTTAGACATTTAGTGTTAAAGTTAATTAAATATGAAATAAAAGAGGAAAATATTGAGCATCATTGCAGCCTAGTTCAGTGTACATAAAAGTAATACAAATGCATAGTGGTATTTGAACTTTTCAAGTATTTTTATATTTAGTTAGTATATTTCACATAGTTAACATATTTTTGGGTTCTACTCATCATTTGTGTCAACCATCCTTTTTTCCAATAATCACCTCTTAGGGGTGTCCAGCCCACGGCCCGCGGGCCACATGCAATCCAAGATAGCTATGAATGCGGCCCAACACAAAATCGTAAATTTACTTAAAACCTTTTTTTTTTGTTCATCAGTTTGCATTAGTGTTTGTGTATTTAATGTGTGGCCTAAGACAACTCTTCTTCTTCCAGTGTGACCCAGAGACACCAAAAGGTTGAACACCCCTGCATAGGTATGTCCTTCTTTACAAGGGTATGACGTGTCCGATACTGTCCGTGCGAGCTGAGCTTTGGGGGGTTAGTTTGGGCCGCCAGCATGGATGGGTTTGTAGAGATGTGGTCGCACTTCCGTTTGACCTGTGGTGTGACAGCTGCAAGGCTGACAGCTTGGGTTGAAAGGATTAATATTTATTTTGTTTTGGGATTGACTGGGTCCTGCTAGAATCCAGCTCTCACCGTGGAGGTTGAGAAATCACCTTCATGAATTGGTTCAAAACCTACACCCATTTCTTTGAAAATCTGGTTGTGGGAAACTACTGCTCTTTTTTTTTTTTTTTAAATACATAAACTCCATATTAACAAGTTTATATATATATATATATATATATATATATATATATATGACTATGATTACTTTCAGTTTTGATTTTACAGCCACATTGGCTAACTGTTAGGTTAACTGATGTTCTTTGAGCACTGCTACAACATCTAGGCCCTTTGCAGTTGGCATGCCTGCCTCCTTTACATGAGACATTTTGACTTTTGGTGTAAGGACAGTCCTGGAGTCAGCACTGCCTGTGAACATGGCCTCAGAACTCAGCCATCAGCACTCTGCCTAGATTTTCTTCTTTGCTCTAGTTACAGCTCTCATTACGCTGAGGTCTTCAAGCAGACAGACAGCCCATGCTGTGCCATACTGTGTCTAATTGAACACATTTTAGCTCCTTATTGGCATAACGTAGGGTAAATGTTAGGTGCCTCTGTGTTTGCCTTTGGGGACCTTTGTGTCTTTATTTGGAACTTCCAGAAGCAAGTTTAGGAAATCTTGATGACATTTTAATAACTACCGATCATCAAATGTGACTGCCTCTGCAAGGCTGTGCTGATGTGGTGGGCGGAGAATAGAAACTCATGGGGAGATGGCTCTAGGAGGAAGGGAACTTTGAGACAGATATATGATATTTTAGGGACAACAGCTGATATTTAGAATCTTAATTGGTCATTACAGATTAGGTGACTTATGTAGATGACTAGTTTGAATCAGGCTAAGCTTCCGACGTGGAAACTAGTACAAAATTTATTTTTCCCAGTCACGTGCAAGGTAGTTAGTGCTATGACACGAAGTGATGAGTTAACAAATCTGTTTTTGATAATAACATGTGCTTTTGGAGCTGATGATAACTCATTGTTGTTTTTTTTGTTTTTTTGTTTTGTAAATCCTCACCCAAGGACATGCTTATTGATTTTAGAGAGAGGGGTAGGGAGGGACAGAGAGAGGGGGAGTACATTGATGTGAGAGAGAAACATCAATTGGTTGCCTCTCGTACTCGCCTTGACCAGGAATTGAATCCACAACCTAGGTATGAACCCTGATTGGGAATCAAACCCATAACCTTTCTATTTGCAGGATGGCGCTCCAACCAATGAATTTATACCAGCCAGGGCTCACTCAGTTTTCTTGCTACAAAGTATTTGCAAACCACCCAAACTATCCCTTCTTTTGCCAGGTAAAAATCAAAACAAAACAAAACAAAACAGCCTCTCTTCTTTTCTTTTCTTTTCTTTTCTTTTCTTTTCTTTTCTTTTCTTTTCTTTTCTTTTCTTTTCTTTTCTTTTCTTTTCTTTTCTCTTCTTTTCTTTTCTTTTCTTTTCTTTCTTTTCTTTTTCATTGTATTTTTTTCCCATTACTATACATACCTCCCCCTCTCCCCCTCCCCCCCCTTAGAAGCCTCAGCCTCTTTCCTTTACAGGGTAATGTGAAAGCCAGGACTTTCAGAGCGAGTCATTTGGCAGGCTAGGAAGTGTTATCTGTGGGGCTTAGAAGATGACCTTTTGTCTTTTTGGTATTGATGGACCAAAGAGAAGAGTAACCTTGGAACTCTGCAAATTGCCATGCATTGTTCTAATTATAAGCCACAAAATTGCTCAGTCATTTATATATAGAAAAGATTTAGCTGAGTGGCTGTCAGCACTTTTGTTTTAACATCAAAGCATTACAGATAGACACGTTCCCCTCTGACTTAAACTCGCTGATAGTTCCTGAATCATACTTTCTGAAGGTTGGGGGGTCACCAGTGGCTTGGTTGTGACTGATCCAGAAAGATTTGCTGAGTGGACTGTGGGTCTGGTAGCTGTCACCACGCAAAATGACCTCTGGCACCTCCCTTCTTAGGACTCGAAGTAACTTTTGTCATCGGTTTCTGCCCCCATAGGACTGAAATCCCTCCTCCTGGACAGTCCCACTTCAGGAAGAATTGACACTCAGTGAGGACCCCCTAAGAGAGGGCTTTGCTTAAATCTGCAAAGCGAACGATTTCCTGGTATAAGAACAGCTGTCTTTAAAATCATTTGTTACACTACATGCATTTTATATTTCTCTAACATCTCTAACTCAAACTGTAATTCCCTTGTGAAGAAATGCTTACCAACTTATTGACACAATCTCTTAATCTTTTGTATACTTTCTGTATTTGAGCTCATTTCGAACAAAATCAGGTGCCTGAGTCAAATGCATGAATGCCACATACAATTCGCATTGCCACTCTCTTGGCATTTCCCTTGCTTTGTTGGTGTAGTATAGCTGTTGACATTTCAGGCTCTGCAGTGAGACTGCTTGTGCCCCAATCCTGGCACCATCACTTACCAGGTCTGTGATTTGGGCAAGTCACTTGTAACAGCTCTGGGCTTTGGTTTTCTCACCTGTGAAATGGGACTCATTACTGTATAGGGTGAGTATAAGGACTAAATGAAATAATACATGGTACCACCAGAAACCTATTCATACTAGTGTAAATATGGAAAGTTTTAAAAACAATTATTTAGGTACTTGTTTGTTTACAATTGTAAGGCTGCGTGAGCAATCTCATGCCACCCCTCGCTGCCTCCCCTCCCCCCTTCCCCCCGTGACAGCTGGAACACGTGCACGGGAACTGAAAAGGGAGCAGCCTTCAAGGTCTCTCCCTCCATCTCCTGCAGCTTTGTTTGTTTCCTTCTGTGTATGGGCTCTGTTTCCTGAAGATCAGTTTTCTTGGCTTATTATCATTGTGCATATGTCCAGCAATTCTTTCCCCCAAATCTACACAGCTTATTAGATGAACCACTCTCCACCACCTGGCTCAGCTTTACAGTGTCCTGCTCCCAAGGGTTCAGGAGAGAGGAAGTCCGGTCAGCTGGGGCTGCAGGGGATGAGGCCATGCGGTAAGAATGGGGGCTCTTTCCAAAGACCCCCGGTGGCTTAGGGTCTCTAAGTAGGAGGTGTTATGGTGGGGGGTGGGCATGGCAATAATTGGCAACTCTAGGATAATCATGGGACAATGATTAAGGACAATGTTTAAGGGTGATTAAGAGCTCTTTGCTTTGGCCCTTAATTACTTTTTTTAGAAACCTTTTTATTGAAGGATAATATACCTGTAGAAAAGAACACGTATGGTAAGTGTATAGCTTGATGAATTATGACAAACTGAACACACCTGTGTAACCAGCACCCAGCTCAAGACAGAATCACTCGTCCCCATGGGGCTCCCTTTGCTCCCCTCAAGTCACCACTCATAAGGGTCCATCAGTTTTGCCTGTTTTTCTGTTTATATTAATGGAATCATACCCTATATACTTTTTTGGGTCTGGCTTCTTTTGCTTAACGTTGTAAGATTCATCAATATTGTTGTATGTATTTGTGGAGCATCTATTTTCATTGCCACATTCCATTGTGCGAATACACTATACTTGATCTTGTCTACTGCTGATGGACGCTGGGCAGTTTTCTGTGTTTGTCTATTCCTAATGGTGCTGCTGTGAACTTGTTGCTGAACATGTACACATTCCTACTAATTACTTTTACCAGCAGAGGCTCATGTAGGGTGGGGCGAATTGCCTTTCATCACATGTAATTAAATTGATGGTCTTTTATGGGTGAGTTTTGATTGTTTTGCTTTTTATCTGGTGATTTCTTATTTTATGTTGTGACTTTCATGATATGAGGGCAGGGTATTATTTTCAACATTTTGCACACCTGAAAGAACCTTGATGTATTTTGATAGGTGCTCAACTGTTTGTTGACGGCACAAATGAACAAATGGATGAATGGCGTATGCTGCCACCTTCTTCTTCTGGGAACAGGCCCTGCCTACAGGAGAGGTTCCAATTGCCGTGTTTAGAAAAGGTTGACCTGCTGTTTAGCCAAAACTCATTGACTGAGGGATGGGCAGGAGACCCAAGCCAGGCAGATCATGTCTTTTTCTGGGAATTTAAAATCTGGAGCTAAAAGAAAGAGCCTAGGTACTGCTGAGTCCTCATGACTGTTCCTGGAGAGGAGACCCCATAGGCTGCAGCTGTTTGGTACCAAAGGCACACTGGTTTCGGCTCTTTTCTGCTTCCTTGAAGCAGATACATGTCTACATATATGACTGTTAAAAAACAGGGCAAGACTATTTTGATGAAGTTGCAAAATGCAAAGTAGAGGCGGTAAGTGTTGTGACAGATCAGTATGGAGAGACCGGTGAAGACTAGCTTCGTCGTGGATTTGCCTTGGCTTGCTTTCCTGAGAAGAGCTATTGTAAATGCGATTGTGTTTTCCGAGCCAGAAATTGCAATATAAGGCAACAGTTCAGGAGAGGAGTCATGAGAACTAGAGCTAGGGAAGCACTTTGGAACTGCAGAGGAGGGGTGGTAGAGACCTTCCAGGTAAAGGCTTTTTAAGCTTAAAAACTGATTTAATGTGGGGGTAAAGAGAGAAGTCGCAGATGACGCGAGGTTGTGGTTTCTGCGTGAGAAAGGACAGTGGTAACACTATTAAGAACAGGGCATTTGAGGGAGCAGCTGGAGAAGGGATAGAGATGAGTTCAGTGTGGGTTATAGTAAGGTCCTGGTGAGACAACCAGATTTTTCTGGTCAAGAATATTACCCTTGGAGTTAGGAAGACTTGGAGTTCCATCTGTACCTTACACCTCGCTCTGTGATTTTGGGCACCTTATTTATTTAGCTTCTTTAGATCTCAGTTCCCCATCTATAAGCTGATACCTTGCTGTAGGATTAAAGTGAGACAATGCCTGTAAAGGGTTTTGCTTATTGTCTGGCAATTAAGTATTCATAAAATATGTATTAATAGGAAGATGATGGAATGATGTCTGGAGTGCACTTGAAGAACAGGGACTGGAGTGTGGCAGTGAGGGATCTGCTTAGAGATGATGATGATACAAGGAAGCCGATTGAAATGGGCAAGGAAGAGAGTGTGGAGAGGAAACAGAAGGTAGACCAAGTCATGTCTAGTTAGAGATATAAACTGTTTGAGCCAGAGCTCTTTGACAGGAAGAAGGGGAAGCTGGAGAGGACAGGAGCAAAGGAGGAGGGTGGTCAACAGCAATCAGGGCTCCTGTGAAGTGAAGGATACATCCAGTTTTGGCTGGGTCCTTTTTCTTCCTATAGCTTGACTATCATTAGAATCAAATAAATTGCCCTGGCTCGTGTAGCTCAGTGGATTGAGTGCCGGCCTGCGAACCAAAGGGTTGCCAGTTCGAGTCCCAGTTTAGAGCACCCGCCTAGGTTGCAGGTGGGTCCCCACTGAGGGGCGCGAGAAGTGGCAACCACACATTGATGTTTCTCTCCCTCACTTTCTCCCTCCCTTCCCCTCTCTAAAAATAAATACAATCTTAAAAAAAAAGAATCAAATAAATTGACATAAGGGGCAGCACTGTGTTAAGTTGCTCAGATGTATACGAAGACTTTTAGGCTGGGTCCTCTAGGTAGCAGCTGCTCTCTCAGGCCCTCTCTTGCACAGGGTGGAGATGAACCAACACCTGGTCATTCTTTCTGTGGCTTCTGGGCTTCTCTTGCATCTTCTCCCACACTGCTAAATTTCTGCCTGCTGCACAGACCTCTGGAGGAGAGCCAAGAGGATGCACTGCAAAGAGAGAAAGAGACAGACCTTCAGACAAAAGGACAACTTAGTCCATTCATGATATTGGCAACAGTTGTCCCCATTTTCATTTCTTGGAATGCTTCTGATTTTTAAAAATGTGCTTTCCTCTCTCTAATGTTCCTCAACAAAATTTGTAAAAATTAGACAGGGGTTGTTTTGTACATATATAGTGGTGGTAGGACTTTATTTTAGTTAGGTCATAGAAATAAAGGGGGAAAGAGAGAAGAGAATGAGGTGTCGGGGAAAGAAATTAGGAGAAGGGAGAGTAAGGGGATGTCAGGAAGGAGAAGAAAATGGAGGATCAGAAAGAGGAGGGGCTGATGGGGATGGAAAGGTGGAGAGGGTGCTCTGGAAAACAGGTTGGTAGGTTTCCTAAAGTTTTGTTTTGCAAACGGAATCCGTTGTCCAAACTGTCCCCTGTGGGACACTAAGCAATCTTCAGTGTTTTGCCGGCCTTTTAGCTGGAGCATGGGCCTGGGATCCACTAAGAACGGAGTGTAGATGGAAACTGGCAGCTGTGGAGCCAGGCTCAGGGGTGCACTGTGTCTGAAGCACCAGACCACCCATGCATAGGGATAGGAGCCAGCTGGTGGCCTTGGCCCTCCCCACTTTCTGCAGGTCCTGGTGCGGTTTGAGTTCCCTGGTTACAAAACCCTGCAGTAGAAGCCCTGCCTTTTGGGGATTAAATACATGTAAAAAACACGTTGAGGCAAATTTGATCTTAGATTATATTGCAGTTATAGATTTTAAATAATGGCTTTAACTCATTCCCGAGTTACAGTAATGACCAGGTATGTCTTTTAGGGTAGGTCGTGTTCCTTCACCCATCCCCGTTCGTTCAGTTATCCAAAAAGTGTGGAAGTACACAGCCACGTGTCTCTGAGAACTGTGGAACATGTGCACTTTTTGGTTCACAGGGTTTGGCTCTTAAGAATTTCAAATGGTATTCTTTTTTCCTCCCAGTTTTGGTTGATTATTGCCACACGTCTGGATTGAACTCTTCTTTTTGCAAGGCCCTGGGATATTCCCCTAAGCATTCACACCGAGCAGCTTTTCTTTCTTTTCTTGGGGGAGTTGAGTATTCAAAGTGTTTCGAAACTCCAGACCATTGCTGGAGACCAGTCAGCTCGTTCAGGAAGCCCTTTTCTATGGGAATGGGTTTATTTTTAGACTTGATGTTCGCCGGCCGGCTCCCAGCAGCGGAGGCTCTGGAGTGGGAGCCCGTTCCAGAACAGCCGGGGGCGTTCTCTCCGTGCTCCCTTTAGAGGGTTTTCTGAAAGCGTGAGGGGCGTTGGTAGCACTCTGCGGGCCCTGCCCCGCACGGCCTTCCCCAGCTGGCCCGGCTCACCCCGAGTGCCCCCGCTTTGCGCCGCGTTTCCCACAATCCCTGGCGGTGCCGGCGCTCCCGGGCCCGGGCCAGACCCGCGTCGGAGCCGAGGCCTCGGCGGTCCTTCGGGCGCCGTCCGGAAAGTCTCGAACGCGCGCCCCGCTCCGCGGCTCCCGAGCCCGGGTTCGGCCATTTCCGGCCCAGCGCACTTCGGCAAGTTCCGCAGTCACTTGTCGGAAATGGCTGGCCGCCGGCAGGGGGAGCGGGGGATCCGGCGCGGCCTGGAGGGCGGGCGGCGGGCGACAGGAGCGGCTTTTGGGAGCCCGAGTTTCGCACAGGCGGCGGCGGCGGCTCGTTCCTGAACTGAGAGCCGGCAGGACTCCTGGTGGCGGCGGCGGCGGGAGCCCAGAGCAGCCCGGGGGCGGAGGCTCCGAAGGGGCTCGCGGTAGGGATCTCAGGGCTGGCCCCCGGCGTAGGGCACCGGGCGGGCAGGCGGACCGGGTCTGGCGGTGCTGGGGCCGCTGGAGCCCGCGGGAGGCTGCTGCCCGGCGCGGCGGAGGCACGCAGCCTTGAAGTAGGCCTTCCTAGCCGTCTCGGGCACCCGGGGAGGGCACCTCTAGGGCCTTAGCCACCGAGGAGGGTTATCGGGTGTCCGTGGGGCTTTAAATACGAACTCCCCACCCCCACACGCCCCCTACAGCCCCGGTTCGGTTGCGTCGCACCCACTTCCACTCCTTTTTCTGAAAGCTCGGCTTCAGCTGTACAGCCTCTTCTGCGCCTTAAAGCCCCCCGCCCTTCTCTTACCCTCCCGTCCCCGCTCTGTATTTGTCCAGCGGCTTGTGTAGAGCATCTGCTGTCGAAGAAGCGGCTTCCCCCACCGCCCCCCTCCTACTTTCCCTGTGCACACACTCTCACATCTGCTTTGCACTGCTTTCAAGCACAGTCGCCTGCAGCTGCTCTTCCTTTGGCTCGTTTCGCCGGGCTCACCTCCTTTCATGATGAACCCACAGTCAGAATAGCCACTTCCTGTCCAAGGGTCCAGGTGCCGCTGCTTTGTGCATCTGGGGCTCTGGTGCCCAGGCCCAGGCTCTGTCGCGATCGGCCTAGCACTGCTAGGGCGGGAGAGGGGCTGCACAGTGTACGGCTATGGTACCGAAATCAGCCCAGACCGGACCCGCGCTGCGGGAGATAGTACAAATCCGGAGCCCTTGGGAGATCAGGCAGGGCTGCCAGACTGCAGCTAGGGTGTTAATCTCTTCTCCACATTCAGTGGTTCAGTTCCTTTTTAGATATCGGTGGCGATTACAGGACTTGAATTTGGTAGATTTCATCCCCTAACATGGACTTTATCTTCTTTCCTTTCCAAAAATTCTAAGGGCTTCAGCAAGTCGTCTTGGTTGCACTCCGGAGGGGAGGAAACAACAGCACATGTCCATTTTTTGCCCCATATATGATTTAAGAGGCGTTTTTAGCATTTCTTCTGACCTTGTCTTATTCTTCCAATTTAGTAGCTTCAGTTTTGAAGGCTGGGCTCTCCATGCGTTCTTTTGTTTTTAAAAAGCCTTTGTGTGTTTACAGTCATGCAGACTGCACTTTTCCATGTTTTGCTCAACAATTAGTCTTTTAGTTAATTAGTCAATTAATCTCAACAGTCAGAGTGCCTGGGCTAGTAACCTGTGGGGCCCTGATAGGCTTGAGTGAAGCTCAGCATTCTCCAGGACTGACTTAGCAGGGGAACTTTTAAATATTTTATAATGAAAGAAGAGCCATCTTCTTAAACTCTTATTTGTTGTGTTAAAAATATCTTATCCTGTGGGGAGCATGAGGAATCCTCAAAGTACTCATAAGTTTGTGGGGAAACTAGCTTAAATGCTTTCTGGAAGAGAATTGGAATCGTGGAGATGCGGTTGATGCTTTCCATTTTGCTGGTCTCAGCTGGCTTTCCTTATTTCCTTCACTTGTAGGGCCTTTATAGTCATTGAGCTAACCCTCCTTTTCCTGGGTCTTCTGTTTCCCAGGCTAAATATTCCCTTCTCCTGCAGGTGTTTCTTATTTGACAGTTTCAGATCCCCTCATCACCTTCTTAGTCCTCTGCCCTCCATGTACTTTATTGTGCCCCTCTCAACGTGTGGCACTCCGCACAGCATACGGTATTCAATACGCAGTGCCACTAAAAGAGTACAGCGTAGACAGTAACTTAACTCCTTCGTTTTTGACGCTATACTTTAAAAAAAAACCAGAAAATAAGGTCGTAGTTTCTTGGCTATGCAGTCATTTATTCTGGACTCACTGAAACTCTCTAGTCAGCTGAAAGCACAACTCTGTGTGTGCATGCTGCTGTTAAAGTCACTCATTTCCATGGAAGTAGTTTGGGGACCTAAGTGCTGAACTTTGCCTCTCTCTCGATGACATTCTATTTAGACATTCCAGATTCCAAAAAGATGTTTGTGTCCTAGGTTTTTCCAGCCTTGACTTATCCTTCCTAGCATCACTTCTTTTGTCTATTTCCGAAGTAGAGCTCTAAAATACCGTATAAAAAACACTGCAGCTGGGAAGAGAGAAAATGGAAAATTAAGGGGTGCTTTCAAGGAAGGCGCTATGCCTGAAGTCTCCCAGGTGAAACCAGAGGTCTTAGGAATAGCCTTGCTGCCTTGAGTTGCGATGTTGGTGGTATTTCCCCCAGTAAAACAAATCGGCATGTGCTTTCTGTGTGCAAGGCAGTTTGTAAGTCTGTGGGGTCCTAGAATCTAAAAGGATTTTGAGATCGTCTAATCCAACCCTTTAATTCATGAGTTCAAAAAGGGTAAGGAGCCTTTGAGTCAAGGAGGACAGAGGGATTGTGAAGTTACGGGATCTGATGAATCAGAGGTAATGATAAAGGGTTGGCAAAACTGAAGCCTCAAGTTGAATTCACCCATGAAGGTTGAAGCAGTATGCCTGAGTCATAACTCTGATTTATGTATGCCCTAGCAAACTTTTACTTCATTCTTTGGTCTCATATAGGGTGAGTGGCCTAGGGTACTAGTGCCTCCGTAGCATAAAATAAAAATTGTATCTTCTTGAGAAACAGGAACCTCAGAGAAATTAGTTCACTCTCTAAGCACTTGCACGTCAAATTGACTGTTCCCAGTGTGTTAGCACAATCCATCTGAAGACATTTAAAAGTGTTTGTCATTTGGGCCTCTGCTTTTTAATTTTCTGTTTATTTTCTTTGATCACTGTTGTATTGCCTTTACTTTTATTAAAGTAACGTCATGTTGCAAATGTTTCCCCTATTTTTTAATGAAATCTAAACTTTTTCTTTTATTTTTTAAATTTTATTAATTTAACTTTTTAAAATTATATCTTATTGATTATGCTATTAAAAGTGTCCTGATTTTTTCCCTTTGCCTCCCTCCACCTAGCATGCCTCACTCCCTCAGGCTATCCCCGCATCGTTGTTCACGTCCATGGGTCATGCGTATAAGTTCTTTGGCTACTCCATTTCCTGTACTGTACTTTACATCCCCCTGGCTGTTCTGTAACTACCTGTTTGTACTTCTTAATCCATTCACCTATTCTCCCCCACATGCCCCTCCCATCTGGCAACCATCAAAATGCTCTCTGTATCCTTGATTCTGTCTCTGTTTTTCTTGTTTGCTTAGTTTGTTTTTTAGATTCAATTGTTGATAGATTTCTTTTTGGCCATTGTTCATAGTTTTGATCTTTTTTTTCTTAAAAAAATCCCTTTAACATTTCATATAATAATGGTTTGGTGGTGATGAAGTTCTTTAGTTTTTTCTTGTCTGAGAAGCTCTTTATCTGCCCTTTGATTCTAAATGATAGCTTTGCTGGGTAGAGCAATCTTGGCTCTAGGTCCCTGTTTTCATGACTTTGAATATTTCTTGCCAATCCCTTCTAGCCTGCAAAGTTTCTTTTGAGAAATCAGCTGACAGTCTTATGGGAACTCCCCTAGTAGGTAACTAAATTCTTTTCTCTTGCTGCTTTCAAGATTCTCTCTTTTTCTTTAACCTTTGGCATTTTAATTATGATGAGTCTTGATGTGTCTCTCTTTGGGTCCAACCTGTTTGGGACTCTCTGTGCTTCCTGGACTTGCATGTCTATTTCCTTCACCAAATTAGGGAAGTTTCTTTTTACTATTTTTTCAAATAGATTTCCAATTCCTTGCTCTTTCTCTTCTTCTGGCACCCCTATGAGGTGACTGTTGGACCTCTTGAAGTTGTCCCAGAGGCTGCTTATACTTTCCCCATTTTTTTGGATTCTTTTTCCTTCTTATTATTTTGATTGGTTGTTTTTTGCTTCTTCATGTTCCATATCATTGATTGGATTGTTGACTTCATCTACTGTACTGTTGTTTCCCTTAAATTGTTCTTTATTTCAATTAGTATGTCCTTTGTTTCTGACTGTGTCTTTTTTATGTTGCTGAGGTCCTCACTAAGTTCCTTGAGCACCCTTATAACCAATGTTTTGAACTCTGCATCTGATAGACTGCTTATCTCCATTTCATTTAGCTCTTTTTTTCTGGAATTTTGATCTGTTCTTTCATTTGGGCCATGTTTCTTTGTCTCCTCATTTTGTCAGTCTCCCTGTATTAATTTCTATATATTAGATAGAGCTGTTTTCACTTTGTGTCTCGGTAGTGTGGCCTAATGTATAATGTAGTAGGTGTCCTGTAGGGTCCAGTGGCACAATCTCCCCTATCACTCAAGCTGAGTACTTGAGGTGTGCCCTTTGTGTGGGCTGAATACACCCTCCTCTTGTAGTTGAGCCTTGGTTGCTATTGGTAGATCAATGGGAGGGATTTACCCAGGCCAGTCAGCTTCAAGGACTGGCTGTGATCACTGACCACCAACCTCTGTCCTCTGTGGCGAATCAGCTGTGCAGGGGCAGGGTGGTGGTGCTCTGAAGTGGTCTGTAGCTGGGTGTGCTGGCCCTCGGGTTTCCCAGGTAATATAGGCCAAAGTCAGCCCCCACCTGTGTTTTGCCCAGGGCCATGCTGCCTGAGCTATAAAGCAATCTGAGATGGCTGCTACTGTGCTGGGCTTGGAGACCCAGGTGAAGCCAAGCTGTGAACCTAGGCTGGCTGCTGCTAGTGCCTGGCTTGAGGCTCACTGAGGCCAACTATTGCTTGTTTGATAAGATTTAGGAAGTTGTGCAGCATGAGCCAAGACCAGCCATTCATATGGAAAAGCAGCTTGTGTGGGCTTCTAAGTTGGGTGGGGCAGAGTCTCTGGGGAAGTCCAGGGTGGGTCAAACAGTGTTAGCCAGCTGATGGAGTGTCAGATATGGCACCAGCTTGCCAGCTCCGTGGGGGGAGTATTTGGAAAAGGGACAATGGCCTCTTGTGGCCTTGATGCCAGACACTTCATTTCCTCCCTGTGTGCCATTGATGTCTTTCTAGCCGCTGCCCTGGTGCTGGAGATCAGAGGGCGTGAGTCTGAGTAGGTGGGTCCATGTGTGGGCTCTTTAAGGGGAACTGCTTGGGGCTCCAGGAGTTTCTTCCACCCACTCAATCCCCACTGGTTTTTGCAGCCAGAAGTTGTGGGGACTTATCTTCCTGGCACTGGAACCCTGGGCTGGATGTTTGGTGTGGGGCTGGGACTCCTCGCTCCTAAGATATCCTTCCTGAATTTTTATCCACCACACATGGGTGAGAGGCCAGCCTGTTCTGTGTCTGTCTGGATGGATGTGGTTTCTTTAATTCTGTAGTTGTCAGACTTCCATTCAGCTCGATTTCTGATGGTTCTGAGTGATGATTGTTCTATATTTTAGTTGTAATTTTGATGTGGTTGTGCAAAGAGGTGAGCCATGTCTGCCTACGCCCCCATCTTGACCGGAAGTCCTAAACTTTTTTCTTTTATATAGAAGCCTTTGATATTTATGTAGTCAATCTGTTTTTTTTCCCCTGGGTTCTGCTTCTGCTTGGATTGCTATAAAAGCAGCTGTACTTTTCTTGAGATGAAATTACTTGTATGTTTTCCTTTTGTTCTTTTTATGGTCTAATTTATTATAGTTACCGCTTGAATCCATCTGGGACTTGGTTTTGGATTTGGTTTGTCCTGTAGGAGTCTGATTTTATTTTTTTTCTCTAGGAGCTAATTGCCACCTTATTTATCGAAAAATCTAGTGAGCTATACTTAATTATTTCTCCCCATTTTTGTAACTTTTTATTTTCACATAATTTAACACTTGTTAAATTGTAAATTGTAAGAGTATTCAATGCCAACAGGAATCCCCAATTT
This sequence comes from Macrotus californicus, assembly GCA_007922815.1. Classification (NCBI taxonomy): domain Eukaryota; kingdom Metazoa; phylum Chordata; class Mammalia; order Chiroptera; family Phyllostomidae; genus Macrotus; species Macrotus californicus. The sequence continues at coordinate 42,399 of VMDR010004299.1, read as the reverse complement.
GGGGTGTGGTGATGAGGGAAACTATTCAGTGCAAACAGCGCAGTTGAGATGCAGCACAGCTGTGAGAGAACAGCACAGCTGTGGAACAGCTCAATCGTCTTACAGCTCAATTATGAAGCTGCACAGCTGCTAGGCAGCACTGCAGCCAGGCCCCTCTCTGGCTAGCCCGCGCTGTTCTGCCCTGCCCTGCTTGCCCCACTCTGCCTGCTCTCCTTTGCTCTGGTCCAGCAAGGTATCTTTCATGTTGCAACTCCAGTGCCTCAGCTTCAGCCAGGGAAAGGCAGTCTTCTATGGAAAGGGAAAATGTGGTCTCTGAGCCAGAGGGAAGCTGGCTCATATACAGGGTCTGGCACAAATAATGCTCCTAATAAATGTGTGTAATATTTAATAATTATGTAATAAATAAAACCAATTACAAACTTTTGTATACTATTACAAGTGTGTATATTTATTTATGACATCTTAGGTGAAATGTTCAAATTGCTGTCCATCTTGTGCGAGATATTCACATGCCCTACCAACCACACTCGATGACATTACTTCTGCCGGACCCTGTAGATAGAAGACCCTGGCCCTGGCCCCTCATTGGACCCTGTAGATAGAAGCCCCTGGCCCTGGCCCCTGATTGGTCTGTTCTCATGCGGATGAGGACTTCAAATCCTCACAGCTTGGTCCATAAGGCAGTGTCCTAATTGGTCAGAATGGAGCCACTCTGCTTGGTTGGTGAAGGTGCCCGTAGGGTATATAGCTGTGCAGCTCCAATTGGACAGTGAAAGTCTCAGTCCTGTTGGTTGAAATATGATTCTAGGAACTCCTATCTAAGGGCTGTTTCCGATACGAGGTACACAGTGCAGGCAGGCAGTCCAGTGTGGGTTTTTCCCTGAAGTGTGGCTGGTGTGAGAGGCCCCTGTTCAGGAACAGCTGCTGGGCTCTGGTTTTAACTTTGAGACCTGCGAGCCACCAGGAGCCCTTCCCGGTAGGTGTCTTCTTTCTCAGGGTTCACAATGTGTAATCTTCATACCCTTTTTCTCATCAGCGTTTTACCAGTGAATCTTAGCATGCATTGCTGAATCTTTCCTGAAACAATTATTAATTTGATTGTCACTAAATGGTAGTTTTAAAAAATTTCCATCATTCTGTCATTCCTGTAAATTTATTTGGGAGAAATCTACTCCAAGTGAATAATTTTTTCTTCTGCCTCTTTACATAGTCAGTCATTTATTTAAGTATGAATACATGGTTTCACATTTATTGGGAGATAATTTTTTGGTATTATTTGTTTATTTAGAGAGCCATAGTGTCCCAGATTTATCCAGTGGGAGCTAGAGCTCTTCAAACTGGATCCACTGTCCTTTTTATATATTTTTTAATATACCTTACTTTTCTTTGAGCACATCTTCTTTCTGCAAAAGAAGATTTTCTAGGCTCATTTTTACTTTACTTGTCCAGTCCTGAAGTCAGCTGATAATTATTCAAGGAGCCCTCTTAGGTCATGAATTCAGACTGATACCCCCCGTTCCAGAGGAACACTACGGGTGTTATTCTAGTCTTCCCTCATTTCTGTATTTGTAAGACATTATTTTAGCAGTGCGAAAGCTCGTTTGATCTTCTCTCCAGACCACTAAAACTCTGCATCAGCAGTAAGGCCATTTTACTTTCTTGTCATCCATGTGTTTACGGGAGCATAGTGTGCTGTACTTTAAAAGTGACTGCAGCAAGATAATATTTTTCTTAATTACAAAAGTAACACATGCTTATTGTAAATGGAAGACACAGTTAGTCTTTTAAGTAAATAAGTAGTAAATGTGTGAGTACAGGTCAGACAGACCTGGATTTGTGTCTGGGTACCTCAGTTTGATTGCTGTATGGCCTTGAACAAGCTTTACCTAGCTCAGTGATTCACACTTCTTTATCTGTAGGTAAAATAATACCTACCCCCAGATGGTTGATGGGAGATTAAATGAGATAGCGTGTATAAAATGTGTTGTCACGAGTGCAATATAAATGTAAATATAGTTATAACAAGTGGAAAGTTCTTCCTACCCCCCACATTTTCCAAAGGTGTATGGTACAGTCTGTAGACTTCCTATATGAATTAGGGTTGTTGCTGTTTGTCTTATGTAGTCGTCTGTAATTACATTGATTCAGATGTTATCAATTGGGGTTGTCCTTAGTTCTTTGTTAGACCAACGGTTTTACGTTAGTGTGCTCCGTGTTAAAACCACCTGAGAGCTGTGTCAAAATACAGGCGCCTGGGCTCTTCGTTTGGGAATTCCAAATTGGTTACTGTTGGGTGCGTCTGCCTGGGCTTACCATTTGAAAAAATTTTAGATGAGTTGTGAATCTGAATTGTAACTCTAGTTAAAAACTGTCTGATGAGACAGTATGATTTGGATTTGTGGGATGTTATCAAACCGATGGGAAGGGAAAACAGAAGAGGTGGCATAATTTTCAAACTGAGGATCTATCCTGGGAGGTGAGACTTCCAGGTTCAGGTTTATTGCTGAAGAAACAGATGGCCGAGGTTAATCAGTAGTCTTGGCTTACTTGTTACTACCTGTACACAGCTGAGCAGTGGAAAGAATGCTCAAAACTTACTGATGAGTTCCTTTTGTGTATTTTGTAGTGATTGGTTTGCTAGTGACATTTGTGGAACGTCTTTGCACTTAGAAATCTGCTCTTGAACCCATAGAATACTGGTTTCTCCCTTTCTGAACGCCCTGTAGTAAGGGTGGCTCCACTCTGTGGCTCTGGGATTGGATCGTACGTAGCCTTTGCTTTCGGCTCAGTGTTTCAGTGCACAGCCAGTTTCCTCAGCTGGCTTCTGGGTTTGAGTGCTAACAGTTTTCTACATGCACACCTTGTTTAATTGAGCTTTGATTTACTGTATTTCACAGAAGTTGTGGGGGTTTTTGTTATTTATTATTTATTCCTTTATTACAAATTAAGGCAAGACCCTCCACCAGCAAAAAAGATTACAACTTGCTTTATGGCGGTGTTCTGGAACCGAAGCAGCAGTATCTCTGAAGTATGCCTGTATTTCCCTGATTTTAAAACTAGGTTAAATTTATTCAGTAAATAGTGGTTGTTGTCTTTTGAAAAACACATGGCTTTGGTCTCTTGTAGCTGTGAATTGCCTAAATGCAGTTCTTACAAGTTATTCTTTATCCGCAGTTTCAGCTTCCTTCGAAAGTACCTTCTGTTATTTTGAATAGAAGAGAGAAATCAGAGTCTTAAGAATAGAATAGTATTGGGAAATTTGTTTTAGTGCTTCCAGGTTTTTGAATTAGGTAATACTTTGCCAAAACTGGCTGTTTGTCTTATGCTTAGTAGGAAATCAGGAAATGATGTTCTTTTGGGATGTTAGCATTCAAACACAAAACCAAACATCTGAAATACTGCGTTCAGCAACCGTACTGAAATGATGTACTGCACAGAGCTGTCTTGACCCAGTTGGAGGGGTCTGTGGGCGGCAGTGTCACGGTGACAGTGGGCACGCAGTCCTGTAGAGCCTGCGCCTGGCTGTGATGGAATTGTGCCTGTTTGTCGGGCCAGTTCTGGCTTAAATGCAAAAGAGAAAATAGTGTCACATTTGCACAGGTACATAGATAGGTCATAGGTACACAGGCAGAGATATGTACCCCTCTGAGTATTTTGTTGTTGGTTCAGCAGATGTCAATGTGAGAAACATTCAAAACCGTAGGGAATTTTTATGAGTTCATTTGGGCCAAACCGATGACAATTGCCGGGAAGCAAAATCTCAACTGATTGAGAAAATGCCCTGGAAAATGGCAGTTTTGCAGCTTGTTTTATACATTAGAATCAAAGGAGGAGCCTTTAGGGGGGTTGCATGAAACCCAGTGGTGGTAGATTAGGGGCGGGAGGAAGCAAAGCAGAGAGATCTCTGGGGTTGGATAAAAGCAAAGTGGAGAAACACGTACTTCTTTCACACTGGGGGTACGGGGTAGTTAATAAACTTTGACAGCACTTAGAGATGGTCTCTGGGGAGCAGGATATTGACGACAGTTCTGTGGTCTTGCGGTCTGTGCCCTGAGGGGTCGGGGTCTGGAAAAGAAGATTACTCTGATATTTCAAAAGCATGTTCCTCTTACATTTTAAAGGTATGTCATCTTAGATGCAAAAACACAATAGACAGGCTCACTTACAGTAAAGGTTGACCTCTGTCAAGGAAGCTATAAGTCTAGGACATGACCACCTGCCATGACCTGCTTTTAGTTAGAAATTTTTATGTTCAGACCATCCTATGTGGTTACTTTCGGTCTCTGAGTTTGTGAGGCCACCATGCAGGCCTCCCTTGAGCTGTCAGGGTTGGTATATAGCCTCTTTTTCGTCCACATGGATAAATATTTTAATCATGATTACCGTGGCAGCTTTAGGTTTGGGAGGAGGAGCAGTACCATGTGCTTTAACTTGAGCTAATTGTTGTCCGTGGTTGCAGTGGGGCAGCAGTTACATGGGTAAGCGGAAGGGATCTGTGCATGATGTGCTTGCGTGCTGTGTTCTGTGAGTTACTACCGCAGGTTGCCGCAATGATTAAGACCCTGGAACTGTGGGCCTTAGAGACAGAGTGGCTTTGATTTGAATCTGAGTTTTACCCAATATGGATGGCTTTGGGCACATCACCTAAGCTCTGTGTTTTGGCTTCTTCATGTACAAAACGGGAATAGTAGCCGTGCCTACTTCACAGGATTGTTGTGAAGATTTAACTAGCTATGTTAAGGTGTACGATAGGCTTACCCTGGCACACAGTAAAAATTCAGCAACTGTAGCTATTATAATTATTTAAAATATTAAAGTCGTTTGGGTTTCACTTGGGAACATCTGGGAAGTCCCTTCCTGCCTTTCAGATGTAATGCGTAACAGCGGTCCGGATGGAACCAGCGACTCCCTTGTTTCTTCCCTCTGCTCTTTCTCTTCCATGGAATGTTTTACTTCAGTTTAGTTTTGCTTTTGTGTGAAGAAAATGATACAACTTTATTGAAAGGCATTAACCCCTAAGTTAACAGGGAAATATCTCAAGTCCCTGAGAGGAAGTTTCAGTATCAGAGTGTTTTAGTTTTTAGAGAAGAAAAGTCAGTAGAATGGCTGTCTTGTCAAAAAGCTCTTGAAAGCAAGGTCCTGATCACAGGTAATGTCCCCGTGGCACAGAGTTTGCCCTTGTGATAAGGAACGTGAGAAGACTCCGCGAGCAGAGCAGATGATGGAGGGTTTGGTACGGGGAGAAGATGAAGGGAGAATGTGGAATACGCAGAATTCTGAATTGCAGTTCTTCTCCAGCTGACTTCTCAGTTTACCGCTTGGACTTTTGAGTTATTTACCATTTTAGCTTTCCAGGAACACAGTGTGTTTTCAGCCCTTAAGTGAGTGGGTCGCCGATCAAGAATTCTGCTTTCTATTTATGAGCAAACATGATTTCTGATTAGGGAAAGAGTAAAGAGTAGGGCATTAGCCGTGATCTGAATGACAAATCTCTAACTGTGGACAAATATTTTGAAAATGTTTTTCCTCTTTGCTGGGAGAGACACTACTGTAACTGAAATCGGAAGAGTCGGCATTTGTGCTGCCTGTCACTACCAGAACCAACAAATAGAGGCAAGGATTTTAGTCTGTGGGCACTTTATTCCCATGGCCAGCGATCCGAGAAGACAGTGGGCTATGTACCATATGTACTCCAAAAGAGTACCGTCTTACTTTTCATTTCAAGCAGACCTTTTTTATAAGGAGAAAAAGAGTGTAAGTAAGGGGTCTGGAATTCAGGAACAAGGTAGGTAAGGGGTTTGGAATTCAGAGAAAAGGTTAGTCAGATAAAAGCTGCAGTCCAGTTTTCCTAGCATTCTTTCATTTGCTGACCGCAGATTCTTTATCTGTGTCCTGGGCGGCTGCCACCTTGATTGCTCGTAGTCCTCCTGGGGCACAAAGGCTGGACTGCTTGTGGTCTCCTGGAGTCAGGGTGGGTCATACCTTCAGGTCCTGGAACAGTAAGTAGCTTTTTACATGCATCATGTACCTTTGTTGCCATTGGAACATTATGGTGTGGATGCTGTGTTGCTCACCATTGGAAGAGATAACTCAGGAGGGAGGTCAAGGTTAGAGAGATAAATTTGAAAGTTTCCATTTAGGGCAGCTAATTGAAACTAATTGGCAAGCTCTAGCAGTGAAGACAAAGAGAGGAGGGCAAAGGACAAACCCGTGAGGAACAACTGTATCTAAGGAGTGGTGAAAGGAACCAGAGAAAGAGCTGTTGGGATGGACAACCAAAAGAACGGAGGAGAAAAAATATAAGACACAAATTAACTTAATATGACATGTGGGGGTGGTGTGACTGACAGAACACTGGTGGGAGAAAGAAAGGAAGGCATGAATAAATGGAGAGACCTTTCATGTTTCTGGACAAGATTAAGTATATAAAATAACGCTTTCCTACTTAGTACTCCTCTCTAGGGGCAGTGTAATTTAATTCTCTTTATATGCTATTGAATTTTGTTCATTAATTTGTTAGGTATTTTTGTGCCTGTATGAGTGAGAGATACTTGTGTATAGTTGGGTTTTTTGTTTTATTTTGTTTTTATCTGGTACTGTCTTCGTCTGGTTTTTATATCACGGTAATGCTAGGTTCATAAAGTGAACTTGGAAGTGTTCCCTTCTCTGGAAGAGATTGTGTAGAATAGGTGTTTATTCTTTAAACATTCAGTAGAGTTGTCCATTGAAAACATCTGGGACTGGAGATTTCGGGGAGTTTTAAAATTATGAGATCAGTTTATTGAATAGTTACAGGCCAAATTATATAATTTATGTTGTGTGAATTATGGTAGTTTATGTTTTTTAAGGAATTGGCCCGTTTCAGTTTCATTTAAGTTGTTAAATTTGGGTGGGGTTATTCATAGTCTTCCCGTATTATCTGTTTAATGCCTGTATTGGGGAAGAACAAACTTTTCTCTGCCCTCAAGTTTCCTTTGGCTGATCTAATGATCAAATAGACATGAAGGAGATTAGCAGGAGAAAATAGCCAAATTTAATGCATACATTTGTATGGGACACCTGCATCCATGAGAGAGCCAGAGGCCCTACATGCAGGAGAGGTTCAAAGATAGAAAGGGAAAGTAGTTACAGAAGACATCCTGAGCTAGGGATGAGGTAATGTGCCTTAGGGGCTTCAAAGGGTAATTTCAGGGTGATAAGAACAGATGCTTAGTAAATAGAAGTTTGCCCTGCCCTATAGGTAGATCAAAAGAGGTCATCTCTGATAATCTCTGCTATGGGCAAGGCTCCTAATTAAAATTCTTATAGGTGGTTAAGGGAGGGGCAGAAGTTATTCTTGAGCCTGAAGCTAACGTTGCCCTTAGCTTAAAACAACCAGCATGCCTCAGAGGCATATCTTGGGGTGAGTGGTTCTGAACCCGCATATCTTCAGGGACGTTAGCGATAGTCCTTGTTGTGTTCCTGATGTTGGTAATTTGTGTCTTTTCCCTTTTCTGTGTCAGTCTTACAGAGAGTTTTGTCAAAACTCTCCCTTCCTTTATTTTTTATTGTATTTTTTCCACTACCATTTATCTTCCTTACACCCTCTTCCACCTCCACGCACCCTCCTCTCCTCTGCATTCACCACACTGTTGTCCATGTCTGTGAGTCCTTTTTCTTTTGTGCTGGATCCCTCCACCCGTGGCCCCACCGCCCGGCCCCATCCCCCCACCCCCAGAGCTGTCAGCCTGCTCTCTATCTCCGAGTCTGTCTCTATGTTGCTTGTTAGTTCAGTTTGTTCATCAGATTCCACGTATGAGTGAGATCACATGGTATTTGTCATTCTCTAACGGGCCTTTTTCACTTAGCATAATGTTCTTCAGGCCCATCCATGCCGTTGCAAAGGGGAAAACTATCTTTGTTATAGCCAAGTAGTGTTCCATTGTGTAAATGTCCCATAGTTGTTTCACACACTCATCTAAATCTTGGCTATTGTGAATAACACTGCGGTGAATTTAGGGGTGCTTATATTCTTTCGAATTAGTGGTTCAGGTTCCTGCAGATAAATTCCCAGAAGTAGACTCTCTGAGTCATAAGGCAGTTTCGTTTTTAATTTTTTGAGATAACTCCATACTGCTTTCCACAATCTCTTTTACTGATTTTTCTCGTTTTTATTTTTTTTATTTCATTGATTTCTGCTTTTTATTGTTTCTTTGCTTCTGCTTACTTTATTCTTTTTCTACACTCTTGAAGTAGGAGCTAGCATATAACTCAGTAACCCTGTGGCAGGGTTACTGTGGTGGGACCAAAGTAGAATTCTGCTACAATAACCCTAGAGTAGTAGGCTTGTTGATTTGAGACTGTTTTTATTTTTTATTGTAAGTGTTTCACATGTAGACTTTCCTGGTAGCACTGCTTTAGCTGTGGCCCCCACATTTGTATCTGTACTATCCTATTTAATCCCCAAATAACCCTGGATGTAGACAGGGATTTTCAGCATCACTATAAGGAGGAAATGATGCAACATTCTTCCATTTTCAAGGCTGTGTCCTGAGCCAGATAGTTTAGCTGCAAGTCCAGTGGCCTTCAAGCCTCTTCTTCGATGTGAAATTCTTTTTATTTTACAATGTTTATTTTTCCTGAACCAAGACTGTATAGGCTCTAAATCTCAAACTTGATTGAGAATGAAAATGTAAAGTAAGACTTTCAACTATGGTTATGTACTGGGCAGTTACGTGGTACCCAGAACTCTGTGGCATTCTGGAGAGGGATTTCCAAAGTGATGATAAAAATAGCATTTTCCTATAAGGAGTTTTTAATCTAGCTGAAGAGAAATAAATTCTTTAAGTGAAACTAATGAACAATGAAGTTCTGCATTCCCTGGTACTGGGAGTTTAGAGAGTTGAAAAATCCAGTGTAGCTGGAGCAGACTTTACGAAAGAGGTGAGATTTTAACTGGCCCCTTAGAACTAGCGGGGAGGTGGGAAGGAGGGGGAATGTCATTCCAAGTGGTGGTCAGTGAGGCCGCTGTGGAGTGCGATGGGGAAGGCTGGAGAAGGCACTGCTTGAGCTCCTCCCGTGCATGGGGTAGTGCTTGACAAGAGTCCTGATTTGAATGTTTGTGGCCTGGTTCACACAGAGTGGATGGGTAGAGCAGACCTGGACTATAGAGGGTCGTGAAGGTAAGGCAGAAGACTTATGTAATCAGGGAACTAATGTGGTAAAGAGCAGTCTTCAAAATAGAAAAATTGGCAAAACATGTGAACTGGCAGTACATAAAAAGAGAAATACAGATGATCAATGAAAAAAATTGTTTGACCTCTAGTAATAAAGAAGGGAAAATGAAAGCATAGAATGACATTTTATCAATAAGCTGTCAAGTTAAAAAATGGCATTCAGCCCTTGCCGGTTGGCTTAGTTGGTTCAGCACTGTCCAGTGCACCAGAAGGTTGCAGTTTGTTCCCTGGAAGGCTGTGTTCGAGCCCCGGTCTGGGCGCTTGCAGGAGGCAACCTATAGATGTCTCTCTCTCATATTGGTGTTCTCTCTCTCTCTCCCTCTCTCCCTCTGTCCCTCCCTCCCGCACTCCCCTCTTCCTCTCTCTGTAAGGATCAATGAATGTATCCTTGGATGAGGATTTTTAAAAAATGACACTCAGTTGGGTTAATTAAGTTAATTAATGCTTAGCCTTAGCAGTAGACTCAGAAATCTTAGTGACTTAACATAACGGTTTATTTCTGTCTCGCTTCACCATTCGATGTGGGTCAGGTGGCCGTCCTCCAACGGTGACTCAGGGATATGGGTGGTCTCTGTCTTGCCACTTCAAGTTTTAGAATTTTCTGCTTTCAGTCTCTCCGGTGGTGGGAAGAGTAAAGAGTCCATATTTGTTTTTAACTGCCTCGTACTAGAAGTGACACGTGACTTGTGCTTTTCTTTCTTTTGGTGAGAACTAGTCTACGACTCCGACCAGACTGTAAGGCAGAGTGAATGAGAGATGCAGGGCCAAATGGGTCCGTGGTGAGTGAGAGCCATTTCTGGCACTCTGTGATGGGCGTGTTGTTGGGGATGGACGCTCCCTGTGTTGTCGGTGGGGGGATGAATGGTCGTCTTTCTAGTGGACAGTAATGTTAAAGATGGTAAGATACTCTTGCCCTGACCCAACATTTCACGTTAAAAAATTCTAAGGCAATAACCAGGGATGTCTGCAGCATTGACTACGATGACAAATTGGAAACAACTCAAATGTCTAACAAAAGGGGATTGGTTAAGTAAATTACGGTCTTTCTGTCTTGTGGGACGATGCTCACTGTTAATGATCATGTAGCAGACCGCGTACTGATGTGGGGTGTCAGACTGTTCGTAATACAAGTGTAAAAATCACATCAGTGGCATTGAACAGGAGATCTGCATTCATGCACAGACAAAAGACTGGAAGAGATCTCTGGTTTTGGCAAAACAGCAGACCGGATAAATACATACAAAAATCCCCTGCTACACAATGCGTGTTGTGCTCTCAAGGACAAAAGGTGTGTCCTCATTCAAAGGAAAAAAGTAAGTTGGGTCAGGGGAGCCTGGGGATTGCAAAGCTGAAGAGCAATCTGACGTGACAGCCCCAGAGCGCGTCTGCCCATCTTAGTGACTTGCCTTTTAGTTCTCACAGAGAGAACAAAGGCCGTGGTCTGTGAGTGTCAGCCTGAGACGCCAGAGAAGACTGTGGCTTTCGAAGGGCTAAACCTCCACTAACGGAGTAGACGGGCTAGAAAAACGTTTGCCGTGAGCACACAGAGATGGTTTTCTTCTCATGGGTTCAGGAATGGTTGTTGAAAGGAGTCACCGTTGAGAACTCATGACCATGAGTTTCCCTCCGTATGGGTTTTGTTCAACTTTACAAATTGCTCAAGTTTACAGTGCCGGTAGGGCTGGGACACATGACGTGGTCTGAGATGGGTGCCCTGACAGAAGTGGCCGGGAAATACAAACTGTTCTAGAGGGACATATCCTCAACCTGGACCACACAGGTTTCCCAGAAATAAAAGCCCTGTCCACAGTGAACTTAATACAGAGTTACAGCCATACGAGGAGACACTCTGCCATTCCCCCTAAGTAAGAATCAGCTGATAAAACAAGCTAACCACGTGAAGAGAAGGGATAGAAAACTCGAGAATAGGCACTGTCATAAAAGTAAGGCATCAAAAAAAGAGCCAGTGCAGCCTCTGTGAGTGTCACACAGTTACTGACACTAGAACCCAGTGGGCAGGGGAAATAGCAGTGTAGACGCAGAAGAAGAATTAATGAGGTAGATCAGGAGTGGCCTGTGGTGTGAGTCTGGGTTGTGGCTTGTTTTTATAGCCTGCATGGTAAGAATGGTTTTTACATTTTTAAAGGGTTGTTTAAAAAAATAGATGAAAGAAAATATTCTACATATATTGTATGTGATCTCTAGAACCTAAAATATTTATTCTCTGTTTACTGAAAAATTTCCTGACCCCTAAACTGGATAGATCTGAGGAAGTTTCCAGAAGATAGCACAAAAGACAAAGAGAAAATATAAAAGATAGGTTTAAAGACATGGAGAATGGAAAGAGGAGACATGACAATATCTGGTTGTCTAATAGGAGTTCTAGGAGAAGAGATTGAGGGACAGATGATATTTAAAGAGACAGTGGCTGAGAATTTTCTAGATTAGTGAAAAACAGGAATCAGAAAGTACTTAAGAATCAAAGTACAATGAGAGCTGAGTGTCTCTGCTTGCCCCCCAAATTCTACATGTAGACACATGCAGAACTCTGAAGATGAGAAAATCTTAATGAAGAGTAAGAATGAGCCCTGGCTTGGTGTAGCTCGGTGGATTGAGCGCGGGCCCATGAACCAAAGGGTCGCTGGTTCGATTCCCACTCAGGACACGTGCCTGGGTTGTGGGCCAGGTCCCCAGTTGGGGGAGTGTGAGAAGCAACCACACACTGATGTTTCTCTCCCTCTCTTTCTCCTTCCCTTCCCCTCTCTCCAAAAATAAATAAATAAAATCTTAAAAAAGAAAGAATATGAATGAAATGTTAGATTATCCACAAGGTACAATACTTAGACTGACATCTCATTTCTCGGCTTCAGTGATGGAATCCAGAGGATTTTGCGGTGTCAGTCTAAGAAAAGAAAAGAATTGTTAACCTAGAATTGTACATACTGGTAGATCATTACTGAAGATTTACTGATAAAATAAAGAATTTAGCACCAACAAATTCTCACTGAAGGAACTAGGTCAGGGAAAATGCAACAACCAGAGGGAAGGAATGAAATGCTCAAGGAGTGAAATTCTGAGTAAGGAAATTGGTAAATGCATGGGTGAATCTAAGCAAGCATGAATTCTGTGAATAATAAGGGCTGATATTGAGAGCATAAAAACAAGGTGGAGTTAAAATATCGGTCAACAATGACATAAAAGTCAGGAGATAGGTCACACTACTACCGTAGCTATATAGAATTACATATATATTAACCTACACTGTATCAGATGCTGTGTAGGGTATATTTTATTTACTGTTTCTAATTTTTATAGCAATCCTGAACATGAGTGTTATCTTTTTACTGATGAAAAAACTGCATCTCAGAATGGTTAATCAATCATCTAATAGCTTACAGAGCTGGGATTTGGTCCAGGTCTGGTTAGCTCTGGGGTCTGTACTCTTTCCTGTATATGATATTGTTTCTAGTTTATAAGACTGCAAGAGTATGGTATCATGGGCGGAACTGAAAGTTACTAGAAAGAGGAAGCTTTTGCAATTGCAGAGCAACCTTGATATGTCCTTGGAGAGGTGTCCTTCAGATGTTGGCACTACTGGTCTACTAGGGCAAAGCAGAAAGGCTGGGTTGGAGTAGTAGCTTTGGTAGTTGAAGCCATTTACGTGATTGGATTCATTACTAGACGATGCTGAAAGCCTTGGGAGCACTTTCTGTACGAGATAGGAGGAAGTCTGGGTACCAACAACGCACAACAGAAGAGTAAGTCAAGGAAATAGGTCAAACACCAGGAAGTACAGTTTCGTGGGAAGTCGAGGGAAAAGTTGAGAGCTTGTAGAATGAAGACGTGATCAGTGACATAATCCATTCATTTACAGATGTTTATAGAGTAATTAGAGTGCAGCGGGCACTGTGCTTGGATACAGTGGTGATCTAAGCAGACGAGGTCCTGCCCTCCAGGGTTAGGTTTTGGTGGGGAAGGTAGGTGATAAATGAAAAGATACTCTTCTAAAGAAAATCAATAGATTGATGGTACAAAGTATCTTTTAGTACACACAGACCCAGGGAAAAGCCATGAGAGCGAAAATCTACCTCCATAAATGGAGGGCAGGGAAAGAGTGAAAGAGGCTGGCTACTCCAGTCTGGTAATTAATTGAGTTTATTAAGGAAAAGTTACAGACGAGGCATGTCTTGGGCAGCTGCAAGATATGCAATGGATCCCTGTGCTGCTTGGCAGGTGCCAAAGAATTATATCGATGCTGGAGGAATAGTCCCGGCTACCAGTACATAATGCTGCAATGGACAGAAATTACTTCATGTGCTTGACCTGGTCAGGACAACAACCTGTTCCAGGACCCAGCACAAAGCAGGAGGCAGAGGCAGGGTGCTGATTTATGTCAGAATGAACGCCAGTTACCATCAGACAGCCTCTTAGGGGGGTTTGTGGAAAGTAGCCTCTGTGCTGGCCCAGGTCCAGCTTTCGAGACAGATGGCGGCCCCGTCATGCAACAGTGTCCGTCCACAGTGTCAAGGAGGAAGAAAGCCTACTTTAAATGGGAATATCGAGACAGTTAAGGTCTGAAGGATGAGAGGAACCAGAGAAAAATCTAGGGAGGAGCGTTTGAGACTGGAAGAACGGTGAGTGTAAAGGTTCTGAGGCAGTTAAGAGCTTGGTATTGTTGAGGAAGTGAAAGGAGGCCCATGCAGCTAAAGCTGAGTGAGCAAGTGGAACAGTGATGGCAAATGAGATTAGCTGGGTGGGCGGTGAGGAGCGCTTATGAGGAGCCTGTGGTACAATGGGTGCCATTGAAAGATTTAAGGAGGGGAGAGTCGTGGCTTAATTCATGTTTTAAGAAGATGACTCTGGTTGCTGTGTGTTGAGTGCATTGTAGCAGGCTGGCCGACAAGTTGGGCCTTCAGTGCTGTGGCCGATGACTGAGAGGAAGGTGTGTATGTTGCATTTGAAGTAAACATCCCTGGCGATTGCTCCTTATCAGTGTTCCAATGACATTTATTTCTACGTCCTGTTACCTTCACTGTCATTTCCCAGAGAATGACAAAAGAGATACTGAGGGTTTTCTTTTTCTTTTGTGCTTGAAATAATTTAATTAGCTGTTTAGAAAAGAGAGTTCATGCTATTGGGCATGAAAGACACTTTTGCCTTGTTTCAGTAACAGAGATGGAACCTGGTGGGGATAAATTTTTTTAGTCACCGCTGAAATACTGGTTTCCATTAGAACATTTGTTCCCTCTTCTAACTGTTTACAGGTAAGTTGGTAGCACTAGCAGTGTGAGGTTAAGTGCAGCCTGTCTCCAAATGACCTTTAAAAAACATTTTGCTCAGACCCTGTGCAGTGTGTCTTTGAGCCTGTAATGGAGAAACTCACACATCGGTGCGGCAGAGAGCACCGTGTGCAGTGCCCCTCACGGACCCCGCTGCTCAGCGCCCCAGCGGTTCGCACCTGTCTGGCTTCCTCTGCACCTCCAGCGCTTCTCGCCCCCACCCTGTGTACTTCAAAGCCCGTTCCTGGTAAATCGTTCCTCTGTAAATGTCTCGGCGCACACTCCTGTATTTTAGTGTTTTGATTTATTCCCTCTTAGGGCACATAAATAGGTAACCACAAATGTGGATGGTTTGCCTTTGAGAGTGCCAGTTTATTGCACCTGTTGTCCCAGTGTATTTATTAGTCATGCCCCTTCTCACTTAAAAGAGTGTTTCTCTTTCTTTGGCCATTAATATAGTCACCTTATATACACAAGGGAAGCCTTTCCATAGTGGACAGTAAATAAATTCTTTAATAGAACCTTCATCGTTAAGTATTTTTCTAATAGCATGTCGCTTTTTTATTTTCTGTCAGGACAGCAAGCCCTGGAGTTCACTAGTTGAAGAAATTATAGCTGAAATACAACGCAGCGTGAGTTGGAGAAAGGAAGGGTCCTGGAACGTGGGGTAAGGAGGGAGTGACTCAGCGGAGCGGCTTTGACTGCACCTTCCCTGTTCCTTCCACTGCACTTTCTTGTTCTGATTGCTCCTGAATGCAGAGAATGTTCCTTTGAAAGGAGGAGCAGAGATCTTCACATTTGAATTAAAAGGAGAGTGCTTTCTGGTTAATATTGGTTTAATATTAACCAAATTGGTTAATAATGTGGAAATATTAACCTACAGTCTTTGGGATACTTGGTCAGCTATTCATTATCCAAGTTTAGATCATCCAAATTTAGCGTTTTCCATGACTGATAGTTTTTGGTTTTTGTTGTCTTTATTTCTTGCTCAGCTTACTCAAGTCTTTTAGTAATATTGTCATCAACTTTTTATTTAAAGGGAGAGAAAACTCTCAAACCTTTAATAGCTCTACATCTTCAACAAAGGTAGCAGCTGGAGCGAGGGAGTGTCTCTGAAGCACTGCTTACTTTGTACTGCCTTGTGGTAGTGCCCGTGCTCCGGTGTGTGTCTCATCTCTTAGGCCAAAGGAAGTTCCATGGGATCAAGGAGCACATTACATTTTAGAACGTCCCATAGTTATACTTAGTGTGTTTTAGGCATGTTAAAGAGGATGAAATTGGGAGTATTCTTTGGCACAGAATATGGTAAATTCAGTTCTAGATATGTTGAGTTTGAGGTGAAAGTAAATGAAAGCTTTTGTAGCCTGTGGTAGTAGAGTTTGGTAAGAGAACAGGACTGGGAACGTTGTTCCTGTATTTATTAGCCCGAGGTGCCCTCACATCCTCTAGCCTTTATTTTCACAGCAACACAGTGCACTGTTGTTGTCTCCTGCGCTTACCTCCGTTTTGGGAGGTCAGGAAACTGAGGCGTAAGGTCTGATTGCAAATCTGCCTCCAAAGGGTAAGAAATAGTGCCCTTCATTTCTAAGTATAATGTTCTTTCTAAAAGACAAAGTTGCTATTTATATTTTAAGAAGGAACACATGATGTCTACTAACAGATGATGCGTGAGAAGCAAACTGGGAAATACATTTTGTCTCTGGATTACTGCATCCACTACTGGGTGAAGCTCAAAGGAGTTCTCAACTCTTTTCAGCTCTGAATATAACAAACGGAGCTTCTTAAAGAGGTTTTTTCTGTTTTTTGTTTGTATTTTAAGTAGTTCAGTAGGAGACTTTCATGGTAAGAATGAACACAGCTACCAAGGCTGGATGAGAAGGTGTTTCTTCTCAACTAAGGATGACGCCTAAGTCTAGAACAACAAGCTGTTGCAGGCCTCTAGGCCCTGTGTTGAGCGTGGTTGGCCATCATTTTACAGGGTTCTCATGCTGCTGTACGTCCAGTGAACTAGGAAGAACGGGGTGTGAGAGTGTGTATTTGTGTGTGTAAAAACTGAAGCTGGTTTTGGACTTACCATTTCTTATTAACCACATGTACAAATATCCATATTAAACAAAACCTACAGTGGACTTCAAATGTTCTGTGAGACACACGCTCATCCTGTAGGATTTAAGCATTTTCTAGAAATGTACTGGGGGAGGGCAGGGTTGTTGAACGTAATCTCCTCAAGACTGACATGGTTCTCTTTCTTTTGCAGGCCTGATTGTTGGCAGTGACATCGGCAACAGGCTGGCATTTACTTTTGTTCTAACCCGCTACTTTATAACTGTGAACAGTAACTATGCATATTCGTTGGTCAGCAAAACCAAGGAACAAGAGCTATGGCCGTTGAAAAAGCCTGTCCGATTCCCGGCTATGTGTCCCGGGTTTCATCATCAGGGACCTCGTCCTTTTTGTCTCGTCAGCTGTGCGGTACCTTTTACCATTTGACAAAGATGAAGGACATGTTCTTTGATCAACACCCAGAACTTAACATCTGCTGGAATAGGGTCAGAGACCATTTCCATTACAGCTGAGAAAAATGAAATTTCCATTTTATTTGGTGCCTTGTACAGGGAGCACACTCACGCTTATGGAAATGTGTGAGTAAAAAGAGATTGAGTTTTGTCTCATACAAACTCACGGTTATGGCGAGTGACCCAACGTGATCAGAGGGGGCAGGAGCCACAGAGGAACTCATGACAGGTTATACCATGTTGCGGAATGGGGGAGTGGGGAACGGAGGTCAAACCTGGATGTTACGGTGGTCCAACCGTATCCGACTCACGTGGCTCAGTTTTACTCTCTTCGTCATTCTGGTTTTCTTCCCCCTCATTGCTCACTATTATCTCACCACTCTGGATGAGGCCGATGAGGCCGGCAAGCGGATTTTTGGCCCACGGGCTGGTAACGAGCTGTGCGAGGTAAAGCACGTGCTGGATCTTTGCCGAATTCGTGAGTCTGTAAGTGAAGAGCTCTTGCAGCTGGAAGCCAAGAGGCAAGAGCTGAACAGTGAAATCGCCAAGCTGAACTTGAAGATCGAAGCCTGTAAGAAGAGTATTGAGAATGCCAAACAGGACCTCCTTCAGCTTAAGAATGTCATTAGCCAGACTGAGCATTCCTACAAGGAGCTGATGGCCCAAAATCAGCCCAAACTTTCTCTGCCCATCCGATTGCTCCCAGAGAAGGACGATGCTGGCCTTCCTCCCCCAAAGGTCATACGAGGTTGCCGGCTGCACAATTGTTTTGATTATTCTCGCTGCCCTCTCACCTCCGGATTTCCAGTCTATGTTTATGACAGTGACCAGTTTGCCTTTGGCAGCTACCTGGATCCCTTGGTCAAGCAGGCTTTTCAGGCCACGGCACGAGCCAACGTCTATGTTACGGAAAATGCAGACATTGCCTGCCTCTACGTGGTGTTAGTGGGAGAGATGCAGGAGCCAGTAGTTCTGCGGCCTGCCGACCTGGAGAAGCAGCTGTATTCCCTACCACACTGGCGGACAGACGGACACAACCATGTTGTCATCAGCCTGTCACGGAAGTCAGACACACAGAACTTACTATATAACATCAGTACAGGCCGTGCCCTGGTGGCCCAGTCCACTTTCTACGCTGCCCAGTACAGACCTGGCTTTGACTTGGTAGTATCACCACTAGTCCATGCCATGTCGGAGCCTAACTTCATGGAAATCCCACCACAGGTGCCAGTTAAGCGCAAATATCTCTTCACCTTCCAGGGTGAGAAGATTGAATCACTGAGGTCCAGCCTTCAGGAGGCCCGCTCCTTCGAAGAAGAAATGGAGGGTGACCCCCCAGCTGACTATGATGATCGTATCATTGCTACCCTAAAGGCCGTGCAGGACAGCAAGCTAGATCAGGTCCTGGTAGAATTCACCTGCAAAAACCAGCCTAAACCCAGTCTGCCTACTGAGTGGGCACTGTGTGGGGAGCGGGAAGACCGCTTGGAGTTACTGAAGCTTTCCACCTTTGCTCTCATTATCACTCCTGGGGACCCTCACTTGGTTATTTCATCTGGGTGTGCAACACGGCTCTTTGAAGCCCTGGAGGTCGGTGCTGTCCCGGTTGTGCTGGGGGAGCAGGTACAGCTTCCTTACCAGGACATGCTGCAGTGGAATGAGGCAGCCCTGGTGGTGCCCAAGCCCCGTGTTACCGAGGTCCACTTCCTGTTACGAAGCCTCTCGGACAGTGACTTGCTGGCTATGAGGCGGCAAGGCCGCTTTCTCTGGGAGACCTACTTCTCTACTGCTGACAGTATTTTCAATACCGTGCTGGCTATGATTAGGACTCGCATACAGATCCCAGCTGCTCCCATCCGGGAAGAGGCAGCAGCTGAGATCCCCCATCGGTCAGGCAAGGCGGCTGGAACTGACCCCAACATGGCTGACAATGGGGACCTGGACCTGGGGCCAGTGGAGACTGAGCCTCCATACGCCTCGCCCAAATACCTCCGCAACTTCACTTTGACGGTCACTGACTTTTATCGCAGCTGGAACTCTGCCCCAGGGCCTTTCCATCTTTTCCCCCACACACCCTTTGACCCGGTGTTACCCTCCGAGGCCAAATTCTTGGGCTCAGGGACTGGATTTCGGCCGATTGGTGGCGGAGCTGGGGGTTCTGGCAAGGAGTTTCAGGCGGCTCTTGGAGGCAATGTTCCCCGGGAGCAGTTCACAGTAGTGATGTTGACTTATGAGCGGGAGGAAGTGCTTATGAACTCTTTAGAGAGACTGAATGGCCTCCCTTACCTGAACAAGGTAGTGGTGGTGTGGAATTCTCCCAAGCTCCCATCAGAAGACCTTCTGTGGCCTGACATTGGCGTCCCCATCATGGTAATAGAAAAACGAGCAGCTTGTTTTATTGCATGAGATGGTGTTTCACTCTTAATCCTTTTTCTGTTTGTATATAGGTACTTACACACTTTTTTAACCTATGCACTTTCTTTCCCCATGAAATTTGCTTCCTTTTCAGCCCTTTCAGGCCTTGCCCATTCCGTCTCTGCTACTCCCTAAATCTTCTAAGACTCTCCAGAACTGAAGTTGATACTGGCTCCGTGAAGGGTTAGGAAACCCCTCAGTGACCCCCATAGGTGTCTTCTGTGTGATAACAAAGGTGATGATGGGATTGATGATGAGAGGCCAACATTTAAGAAGCACTCATGATCTGGGCACAGTAACTGAGCATTTCTAGAACTCGTATCATTACTCGTTGTGATTTCTTTATATCTATTGAAACCGAGGGATAGAGAGGTTAATTATTTTGCTCAAAGTCATGATCAGTAGCTGGGGGGTGGAGGTAACTGATGGAGGAGCTGAGCTTTAATCATACCCCAGACAGTTTAGGAAGAGGACCTGTGTCATTCACCAGGACATTACTGAAGTCTTTTGGAAGACCAGAGGCAGGGTTTTTGTACCGGCAGGTTGGAGATCTTGAACCTTTACTGTAGTCTCTTGTAGGTTCTTTCTCAGCCTTTATTTGTCATGGTGAGGATGCTGTGTTTTACAGGAAAAATGGAGCCAAATATGCAGGATAGGGCTTTAGTTCTGAGTGCTTTGTTTATCCACCTTCTGATGTAAATTTGACAATCTGCAGATTTACCCATTTCTGTTAAATGGGTCTTAGAGCAAGTCTTAAGCAAACTGCTAATTACTTACCCTACAACATAGGTACTTTCCAGAAAAAGGTAGCAAGGAAGGGCAGAAATTCTGATGGGTTATATGTTGCTAGAAGCTTGCTTAAGAAAATTAGTGTAGTTTTTAGGAAGAATTTGTCTGGAAATGAAATGTTTGGACTAGACCAGTTTTTGAAAAATTTATTTCATCGAGGAATTAATTCATGTGAAATGTTGGGTTGGCCAAAAAGTTTCTTTCCAGCTAAGATGGCTCTACTAGCACTTAGTTGTCTTTAACTTCATCCAAAACTAGTTTGTTAGACTGTATTGTGACAGCTGTCATCGTATGCATTTAAAAAAACTCATCAAAATTGGTGAATTTTTGTGTAGCCATTTTAATATTGAAGATGGAAGAAAATATGCAACATTTTTGGCATGTTATGCTTTATTATTTCAAGAAAGGTGAAAGTGCAGTTGAAACACAAAAAAAGATTTGGGCAGTGTGTGGAGAAGTTGCTGTGACTGATCGAGTGTGTCCAAAGTGGTTTGTGAAGTGTCTTGCTGGAGGTTTCTCGCTGGATGATGCTCCACGGTCGGGCAGACCAGCTGAAGTTGACAGCAATCAAACCAAGACATTAATTGAGAACAACATTATACCATGCGGGAACTAGCTGACGTACTTAAAATATCCAAGTCAATAAAGTTATTGCTGAAAAATGTATCTTTTATTTTATGGAAAAAACTAAACGGGCTTTTTGTCCGACCCAGTATTTTCTAAGCAGCAACATGTTATAATAGAAAAGTGTGGGTTTTGACCTGGGATTAAGTAGTCATTTTGCGATCTTGGTAAATTAATGAACTTCTTTGACATCAGGATTAAAGAGGAATCCAAAATAATACAACTGTGGAATCTGGAAAGATACTCGATTACTGATTCCTGCTTACACCTTTATGTTGAAGGAGTGTGCATTGTTGCCTATATTGTAGACAGTTTTAACTCACTACACGGTGAAGGCCTCTGGTACCTGCTTCCCTTTGTGTCATAGCTGTTACTGCCTGCTGTCTTCCATACAGATCTTTGTTTTAAATGTTCTCTGTACTGCTGCTGCTACCCTTTTCTTGTATTTATTTTATTTTATTTATTTTAGAGAAGTGAAGGGAGAGAGAAAGAGAGGGAGAGAAACATCAATGTGTGGTTGCCTCTCATGTGACCCCAACCAGGGACCTGGCCCGCAACCCAGGCATGCGCCCCGACTGGGAATTGAACCAGTGACCCTCTGCCTCACAGTCTGATGCTCAATCCACTGAGCTACACCAGCCAGGGCATCTTGTATTTTTTTAAATTGAATTTATAATCCAAGTCTATTCAAGACTGTGTAGGGTTCTAAAAATATTTGATCCCAGAGTATTTCTTGTATATTAAGAAAAGTGTTATGAGATTTCTTTATAGACTTCTTCCCCAATAAATTTCACTTTTTTAACTTTCTCAGTTACAACTTTTTGAACATAATTGCAATTAAAAAAATTGTTCTGTGAAAGGTAGATGCTGCTCAAATAGAATAATAAAGCAGCCTTTGTTTTCCATTTTTCCTGAGTTTTCTTTGATAGGGACACAGAGGATCTGATCCCACCCCCGTTAACAATGACTGAAATTAGTCAGGGAACTTACCAGAACTAATCCTTTCTTTTAACTCTGGTGGGAAATAAGTAGTCCTCTCTGATTACTGGGCAGCTCATTGCAATAATATAATACCTAGTGGGAGATGCCAGACACTTTCCAAACACAGGCCATTCTAAATAGCTTGCCCATATTAGTGGTACAAGTTTTTTCTAGTTCTTTGGAAAACAGGAAACAGTTTCAAACTAGAGAATTTTAGTCCATTCTCTAAGTATTTTGACTATGTTTTCTATTAAAGAGAGGCAGGTGGTTTGGGCAGCGGTTGAATTGCTGACCTCTTGGGCATAGAGCCTGCACTACCCAGGTATCAGGGCTAGGAGATACTGGCAACTCTCTCTCCTGTGGAAAAATGGTGCCATTATGAGATATCTCAGAGTGATTTTCTCACCTAGGATGAAGATGTTACCCTATCCATTACATTATAGTTAATAGGTCTTTATAAAATTAGCAGCAGGGTGGTTCCCAGGTAATCTCTCAGGTTTCAGTCCTTCAGGGAAAATAACTGAAATGAGCATATTGGCCGAATGAATCAACCAGGAACCCACATGTCATTTCAGAAAATGCTGGGCAGTTTGTGCTTCTCTTATGCTCAGAGTCACATGGAAGCAATAGGAGTCAATGCCAGATATTCGTTGGTTAGAAATCTACTGAGTCCTGGGTGTTTGAGTAGAGGGAGATTGTCTTAGGGATACCTACTGAGATTTATATATTAAAATTCCTCGTTCTTTACCATTATTTGCATAACAAAGGGGAAACTTCATCAGATCAGGCTTGGAGTAAATGTGATATTCACTCACACCATTCTTGGACACTCTTGCCCCAAATGTTTTATGTAAAGACAATTTCAGTTCAAATGGGATGGGGCCTGGGCAAGGTGACAGGATTCCACCCTGAGAGATGGAGATAGTTTCACCAGTTGAAGTGAATCTCTCATCTGAATGGTGCGGGGCTTCTGAGCAGAGGTGGCAATGGTGGATGACTGCCCTTTCTTTGTCCCATGTCTGTTTGTAAACAGTCGAATCAGGTTCCTTAGCTCCTGGAGTGTAACAGCAAAGACTATCTAATGGAAGTCAAATGGAGAGTAGTATTATGTCAAGGGATTTGAAGGCTAGCCTTGAAAAAACCCCTTAATTGCCTGGGGACCACCACCTTCATGCATCTTGAAGTTCCACTGTTTCCAGGCCACCATTGTTTCTGATGATATGTCAATGGATTTTCCAATTTTTGTTTTTCTGTGTGTAATGTGTTGTTTTTCTCTGGTTGCTTTCAGTAATTTTTTTCCTTATGTTTGGTTTTTAGCAGTGTGAGTATGATGTGCCTTGGCATGGTAGTCTTTGATTTTTATTCTGATTGGGGTGCACTAAACTTCTTGAACCTATCAATTTATGTTTTTCATCATATTTTGGGAAAATTTTATGTATTTATTTAGATTTTTTTTTTCTACTCCATTCTTTCCCTCCTCTCCTTTGGGGACTCCATTATGTATATATGACATTTTGATGTCCCTCAGTTCTCAGTGGCTCTGTTCATTTCTTTAAAATATTTTTTCTCTTTTTCAGTTTTGATAATTTCTGTTAATCTATCATCAAGAGCACTGACTTTTGTGTCCACTGTTAATCTAGTCAATTCAAATAGTTCTGTAAGTTATAAATGTTGGATACTGTATTTTCCAGTCCTTAAATTTTCATGCTTTTAAAATAATAGTTTCTGTTTTTCTGCTGAGATTTCCTGTCTTTTTTTTTCCATTCTGAGTATACTTTACTTCATTGAGCATAGTTAATAATAGCTACTTTAACATTTTCATCTACTTTAAGAACTAATTTTAGTATTGGGTTACTTGGGTATTTGTTTTAATTGATTTTCTTTTTTCTCGAGGTCTGGGTCATATTTTTCTGGTTCTTTGTACATCAAACAACTTTATATTAAACCCTGCACATTATGAATATTATTTTGTGAAGACTTTGGATTTTGTCTTATTTCTCTGAAAAGTGTTGATATTTTAATTTTAGTAGGCAATTAATTTAGACTTCAACTGCTCTGCCTACAAACAGCACTGAGCATGCCTGGTCTAGGTGGGCCAGAGACTGGGCAGTTTGTACGCAGTTGGAGCTCCTTCTGTCTGGCTCTCTCCTTTCTGGAACGTGCTTTCTTCCAGGGGCTCTGATTGCCCCAAACTCTTCCCTCTTATATTCTTTAGACTAGAAAGACTTGTCCTGTGTGATGACAACTCTGGCCTACCCTCAGGGAAAAAGCAATAGTGATTCTCCCCAGGTTGGTAATTCTTCCTAAATTTCAGCTTCCCTTTATATAATTTGCCACCTCTGTTCACTGTTTAGTACCTTCAGGTAATTATTTTTTTGGCATTTTTTTCCAGAGTTTGTAGTTAGCATCTGTAGGAGGATTGGGTCTGGTAGGAGCTTACCTGTTGTTGAGTCTTGGTCCCATCCAAAATTTTGCTTCAAGTCATTACTTTATTCTGACCAGCTAACACGTCTTGTACACTCTGCTTGGTATTCTGGAAAATAGTCACAAAAAGAGTGACTGTGGAAACGAGAACATCAGACTCTGTCCTCTTGGAGTTTTAAAACTTGGACTGTATCAAGGTGACATCTTCAGTTACTAACAGTGTAGTCTCGCTCACTCAAAACATTGCTCATCTTCACACTGTACACTCATTTCTGTTTTGTGACAGCCAGTCCCTTGATTCTTAATTTTTATTTCTTTTCTGCATAGCGGTTACAGCTGATTTACACAGGGTGCCTGGGAAGGCCTCTTGAAGGAGGTGACATTTGAGCAGAGGTGTGAATGAAGTGAGAGAATGGGCCATGTAAATTCTGGAGGAGCATACAGAGAATGACAAGTGCAAGAAGCTTGTGATGTTCAAGACATGGCAAGAATACCCAGTGTGCTGAGGGTAGAGTGATTGAGGGGACTGTTTGGGAAAAGGTTGGAGAAAGCAGAGGCCGGCACACACAGGACCATATAGGCCATGGTAGGGGGTCTAGATTTCAGTTCATGTGTGTGAAGGTGCCACTGGGGGGTTTTGCACGGGGAGTAATAAGATGTGTGTGGGGCTCTGGGGAAAAGAGCAGGAACAGTTCAAAGGCTGCTATTGCACTGGCCTAGGTGAGGGGTGCTGGCAGCTTGGATCAGGGTAGTGTTGGCAGAGACGGCGAGTTCAGAGATAAGCAGATCGTACCTCCCAGCAGACTCCACGGTCTCTGTGGAGGTGGTAGGGCCACAGCACACCGTTGTTTCCCACATGAAAACACTAGACACAGGTTATTTTTCACTACCCTTTTGCCGCCCTTTTGGCCCTTAACCCTTTCAGTACGAGCGCTCTTTCCGCCGCGACACTCCCGCTGTACGAGGTGCCACGCCAAAAATGCACACATAGCACATGGTCAGTCTTCCTTTGTGTGAAGACTTTCCTAACCTTATATAAGATCTATGCTTAATAAAACAATGCTTTTTTTCAAGTGTTGTTTGTAACTTTAATATTAAGAGATAGTTATATAAAATTCTATCAATTATATAAGTAAAATTTATAAAAATTATATACAGATGGATGCCGGATATATCCTGCGCTCGTCCACACAGGTCATCAGATGGGTGCCGGATATATCTGGCACCCATACCGAAAGGGTTAATGTGAGAATTTTAAAAGGAGAGTTCATCTGGGGAACTTAATGTCATGCCAGGGTAGTGATTTTAGTACTGTTTCCGTAGTAGTGTCCCAAGCGAGGAAGAGGGAAGACTGGAGAGAAACAGACTATGTAGTACACTTGGTGTCATTCATATTCAGGCTTGGGCCTCTGCCAGCTGGGCTGTGAAAGGCTTTACTTCTGGCTAGGCCTCAGGCAAGAGTGAAGGATTCTAAAGGCTTATTCCTTAGGAAGTTGATATGCTTTATTTTTTATGTGTCCACTGTACTTTTAAAAACATTACCGGAATATAGCAAATGATAGTTTCCTAAATATGTGATTTTTAAGCAAAGCTAAGAGAAAAAGCCTTGACCAGTTTCTTGGGTCCAGGATTGTGCAAGGTTCGGCAGACTTCACTAAATTCTGTTGTATCGGGTGGGGTGGGGGGTTGTGACAATATTTTACTTAATAGCTTGGTGGCCAATGCTATGACTGTTTTTCTGTTTGAAAATGGGCTGCATATAAAATAAAGCTACTATAAATTAGACATTGATAGCAAAAACTCTAGACGTATAAAGGAATCACCAAAGTCATGTTGCATAAATGATTTACTAATTGCAGCAAATCAACTCTTTAGGTAATGTCTCCCTCTCCTCAGTTTATATGTCTCTTTACTAATTCAAAGTTAGGATTCTGGGCCGGAGAATTTTACTGCTTTAGATCACTCGACTAGTTAGTACCTAAATTAGAACTTAGGTGTTAGGACTTCTGACCATACTTCAGTGGATCGTTTTCTTTTTTCACCAAATCTAAATTTCTTGGAAAGGCAAATTTCATGTGTGTGTGTGTGTGTGTGTGTGTGTGTGTGTGTGTGTGAATCTCTCTCTCTCTGTATATATACACACAGATACACACATGTACATAAATACTCACACACATACACATATATAAATAAAATGATCACAAATTAGGAAGAGGTAGTACTAGTCTCATGTTACAATAGCCCCAGTTCCCGAGCATTTTCTGTGTGCTGGGCAGGCACAGTGCCGTGCGCTCTGTCACGTGGTGGTGGGCCTGGGACATATGCTGTTCCACCTACAGAGTCAAAGGGCTCTTTGGCAACTTTTTCTCTTGTGAGTTAAGCAGACATAACTTAAAACGTACTATTTTTTTCTGCATTAGACCCAAATCTAAACTAAGTTATAAATGAAAAGCCATTTCACTGTGTTCCCTTATTCCTTTCCCTTCTGTCTTTGCATTTCCTAACTTTTTGCCTCCACCACTTGATTGAATGAACGAGTCCCTTGAAAAATTAAGAGATTTATGCTCCTTTTTCAGTTGTCTTTTCTCTGTGTGGGTCACCTCTCCACCAAATCACCTCAGGCTCTGTTTCACATACCTTACAAGTAGGTACATGCGATGGTGTGCTTTTACTGGGAGCTCGTTTCTTGATTCCTAAGGTTTGGGATGGGGTTACTTCTGTAGGTTGGAGGAAAGGGCAGGATGGAAGACAAAAGTTAGTAGCTTTTACCTGCGTTTACCTGCGTTTACCTGTGTGATAGCTTGACATGAGGTGGATTCATTACTGTTACACACATGCATGTATTGTTGGAGACTGAGACCGTTGGGTTTGGTTGGGCAACATTTGACCATAAAGAGAAAAAGGACTTTATTAAGTGTATTTAAACTGCTGAATTTACTAGGTGGCATTTGTGTTTGTGTGGCTTTATATTGTCCACATATATTTCCTAGTCTTATTACCTCTCAGGTATGTTCCACATTTTGTGTTTTCTGTCTCTGGTCTACTTTTTGACTAGGGTTAATTCACTTAGTCTCTTCATGTCCTATTTTTCTAGCTTACCTAGACCTGCTTATGACTAATCATGAGCTGCTTTCATAAAAGATTTCTTATGCAGGCAGTTCCTCCGTTTGAATCCAGATTTATTATTCTGCTCCACTTGAGCAACTACCGCTTACTAAGTTGTTGAAATGTTCCTTTGTTCCTTGCTAAGAGCAATAACTACTTACATTTCCATTCATTAGATATTAAGAGATATTTGTTAACTAATTGGGAATCAAATTTTTCATGGTAGTTAATTTATGATGTGAATTGATACTTTGCTAATTAATGTGAATTTGCTGATTCTGCTTGGATTTGGAAGCCAAACGTCACGTTAACTTACTAGGAGAAAAGACCCTATAAGAGTAGCTCTGTCCTTATTCATAAACTCCAGAATTCCTCAAGAACCAAATTGAATGTTAACTTGAAGTTAACTAATTCTGTTTGGATCATGGATACACTTGAATGTATTTGCATATGGTAGAGTTCTTGGCTGTGATTGGTGCACTGGTCCATGCTGATGAGAAGAGGGGTACAATAAGAAAGTCAAGGCTTTTGTGAATGATAGTTAAACAAAAGAACTAATGAAGCAGCATTGGGGAGCATTGTATGTGAAACAAGAAAAATGAATTGCTCCTGATTGTTGTAGGTTGATGGAATTTTTGTTTTTGCTCTAGAAAACTAGATTAAATTCTAAGAGTTATCAGTATGTTGAATGCTTGTTGTTTGTATATATAAACTTTTCAAGTCTTTATCCCATATTTGAAAATAGAATGAGCAGGGCTGAATCAGATACTGCTTCCTACTCATTTACTCATTCACCTATGAAACATTTGTTGGACATCTGTATGCCGGGCACTGTGCTCTGTACATTCTGGTCAGTGTTATACCAGTAGTGAGGTCAGTACCTTGAAGATAAGTCTTCATGTTCACATGTACTAAGGTGTAATCAAAAGGCATGAAAAAATAGCTATCATTAAAGAAGGAGGACCATTGTTTTAATCAGAAACCCAACAACATCAACAAACAATGAGAATGTTCCTAGACGTGAAGTACTACTCTGGTTGACTCATTCCTTTAACGTTCTGATCTGCTGGTTCTCAAACACTCAGCCACCAGTGCTGATTGGCATGTCTGCTTTACACATATTTGCGTCTTTGGTCCTTTTAACTTTGGTACCAGCATGGGTAATGGGTGGCTTTTCTGGTGGATCTTTTTCTAGCCTTGAAGCAGCATAGCATTGAAGGAACTGTTCTTGGAAAGCTTCTCCCCTCACCTTCATTTTTGTTTGTATTTGTAGAGTTTGTGAGGCTCAAAGTCTTTCTGGTCACGGGGAAGAGGTGACTGTCCTTAACTAATGAACTGCATTTACTCTGGGAGGTTTGCTTTACTGTCTCCTGGTGGTAAACCACGGTCTCGCAGTGGTACCCGTAACGTTGTGGGCTGGCTCCTTCTTTCCTGTGGGGGGCTGTCCTGTGCTCTGTAGGGTTTAGCAGCCTCGCTGGCCTCTGCCCGTTAAATGTAAGTAGCTCACTTCCCCCCCACCCCCCTACCCCCGACACCAAAAATGTCCACAGATATTGTCACGTGTCTTTTGGGGGGGCGAAAACCACTTCTGGCCGAGGACCACTGCTCTAAATTTTTAAAGCAGACTCACTGACCGCAGTTATTTGTGAGCTGACCACAAGTAAGCTGCTGCGTGCTGGGCTCTGTGTTTCTGTGAATCCGTAAAGCTTTTTTTTTTTGTTCCGATGGCTGTTGCTTCACTTCCTTAATCCTGGAAATCTCGCTGTCATCCAGCCCCGATGGGTTGTTCCAGGACAAGCAGAGGCAGTGTGCACACTCTGCGTATTCCTGGAACCTGGAGTAGTCACTGTTCTTAATGGACTGGACCAAGCTTGCTCAAGGAACTGGACATGAAATCTAGGCCAAAGCACATTTGGTATTCGACCTTTTGGTCTAAGTCTTCAAAGGATAAGCAGGTCCTCTTGATTTGATTTTCATTGTAAATTGGGCAGAAATTTTTGGATACATTCTAGGCATCACATGGTCATTTTAGGTTTTTGTTGTTGTTTCTTGTTTTTAGATTGGAATTAGATTGTTTATAGGATTGTCAGGTTTGGTTGATAAGCAGCTTCAGCTTTTGCATATGACTCGGTGCTGTGTTGACTTAGCAAGAGCTTGCTGCTCAGACGTTCACACCTCCAGTGAGGGGTGGGATTGGGGTGTGGACTCAAGCTCTTCTCACTGGCTCCAGAGCCAGGCTTTTAGAACCCTCTGTACCAGTAATTTTATGTGCATAGGAATCACCTGGGGTCTTGCTAAACTGTGGCTTCTGACTTGGTAGTTTTGGAGATAGGCCTGCAGGTGTGCACTTTAAGAGTCCCAGGGGATGCCGGCTGCTGGTCTTTGAGTCACTCGGAGCCCTGAAGCTCTGTTCCTAGGTCACTAATTTTGCTGTAGCCAATCCTCCTGGAAATTAACCTACAAAACTGGTAACCGACAGTGGAATAGTGAAGAACTCAAATTTTTAGTTATTTTTTCTTCATTTTAAGCTATGTGTATTCACTACTGGATTGTAAGCCATGTGTGTCTTCACGGCTGGAGCTGAGGAGGAGCTTTGCTCACCTGAACCTGCAGAATTGCAGTTCTGTGTTAAGTGCACGCTAGGCATGTTGGTTACAGCAGAGTGGATGCTGCGAGGGCAGTTTGTTGGGGGTGTTGCAATGAACAGCTGACGTAGTCCATTGATTCTGAGACGGACATTGTTTTACATTTTAACCTCCTGAAATCGGGTACTTCTTAAGATAGATGGCCTTTGACCATTGCTGTGGTTGGCTTTTGGCTTCTTCATCTGGCCATCCTCCCACTCCCTGGGGAACAGAGCCTGGTAGCTGCTGCGGTGTGTGCTCGGCTGCCTGCCCCTCCTCTCTCCCCTGGTCCAGGCCTCAGTGCCTTCGTTCTGTGACTGCTGTACCTGAGCCTGGGAGATCTGGGCTGCCAGCTCAGGGGCTCTTAAATGGGTCAGAAGAGCTGAGGGCAAGGTGGATTTCTGTGTCTATTGCTTAGGTCTGATGTGTGTTCTGTGTCGTAGCAAATCTATTACAGACCCTTCCTTGTCTTGATTTGGGAGGAACTCCTCTGGGGCTGAGGCAGTCTTTAAAAGCTCTTTAATAAAGTAAGCATTCTAAGTGATAAACTATTGCATGAGTTTTCTTATTTAGCAGTATTTTTCTTCCTTGATGCTACACAAATTAATCATGTGTTTGCCATGGGGCTTTGGTGTAATGAGACTTACAAATATAAGCTTAGCAGAGAAAGACTGATTTGGAGCTAGAAGACAGGAGTTAACCCTAGCTTTGCCACTTGCTAGTCACTGTTGTATAAAGTGAGAGGTGGACCGGAGATCTCTGAGGTCCTTCTGCCTCTCGACTCACTGGGTTCTGAATGTGCCCGAATGATTTAATTGAATTAATTCAAGTAGGACTCTGTTTTAAGAACATAGAGGTGATTAATTTTGATAAGGGGTGAGCAGTGCCAGGGAACCTCTGCACTGGGTCTCTAGGGAGAGAATGATTTTGGTAGAAGAATAGGAGAAAGAATATTTTAAGTTGTAGAAATGGTACTCATGAAGTCATGGAGGTACTTTCAAAGTCATTCATAAAGTTTTGACCCCAAATATAATCACCTTCATAATGCTAGGTAGAGGTTATCCTCAGCACAAGTAAAACATTCTGTGGAAAGTAAGATGCCCCATCCTGGCTTTCTGAAAAGACCACCCCTCAAGAAGTTCTCTTCGTTTCTGGTTTTTGAGAAGAATACGGCAGTTTCTCACCAGCCGGATTCATTAGATACAGATACTGTACAAATAAAATGAGCTATCGAAGTCCTGAGGAGGGTCACCCCCACTTACTTGAGTGCTAGGGAGCAAGGTGGGGAACAAAGCTACTGCCTACTTTGTAGTAAACTATGCTTACTTGAGATGTGGCTTAAGTACGATTTTAAAGAATTATCATCTAGGTCTGTTTGGGCACTAATCTTTGTTTTATGAAGAAAATACTACTTTGCATATTCAGGCCACTTTGGGTCGAGACTCTTTGAGTCAGGATATGCTGTGGACACAGAAGTTGTCGGTTTTACTGAATTTGGGTGCGCCTTGAGAGAAGAAGCTTTTGTATGTGTAGTCAGTGCAGTGGGGGGAGAGTGCAAAGGTGAAGTAATTAACCTCAGTAGGACAGGCAACCTTTTTAAAACAACAGAAAAGCCTTAACATTGGTCAGAAATGACACAGACTCAAGAGATCTCTGAGTTTGGTTTTAATCTTTATGAGCACACGGGGGACCCCCGAGCAGGGGCCGTCATTTCAGTTCGGTGCGGCCACCGTGTGTTCTCCGGGGAAAGTGGCTCTTCATCTCCCCAGCCCGTGTTTATCGCATGTGTGGAATGACCCTCAGCTTTGGCTTTTTTCACAGGGAAATTGGTTAGCAAATGAATAAGACTTCAAATGGAAGTCCTCATGCACGTGCTGGGTTGTAAGGCGGTTTTATTCCCGAAAGCCACGTGCTAGGTTGTCCAAGCGGTGGGAGACCAGGCACAACTGCTCCATGATGTAGCCACGGTCTCTCTGAACCTGGAGGCAGCTTCGGTTTGTGTTCTGTGATGCAGCCCTGATCGTGCGTGTTTTTCGTTTTCACAGGTGGTGCGTACCGAGAAGAACAGTTTGAATAATCGATTCTTGCCCTGGAATGAAATTGAGACAGAGGCCATCCTGTCTATTGATGATGATGCTCACCTGCGCCACGATGAGATCATGTTTGGGTTTCGGTGAGGAGCTGATTTTGAACCAAGAAACATTTTCATTGGCAAGTGACAGAAAACCAAGTCAAACCTGAATCAGGCAGCCAAATGAACTTCTTGGCTGCTAGTAGCTGGCTGAGAAATCCGCAGAGGTAGGGAGGGCTGACTTCACACAGGCTGGATGCAGGGTCTTAGGTGGTGTTGGAGAACTCCGTTTCATCTCGAGGTTCTGTTTCCTGTGTTGCCTTTGCTTTCCTACAGGCTCTCCCGCTGAGGCCAGGGACATGGAATTCTGTGATTGGGGTTACCTGCCTGCCCCTGGTGCAGATCATCCTCTAACTGAAAACCACGTGGGCTGAGAGTAGAGGCAGAGGGTAGTTTCCTAAAGGAGCTGTGAGGGTTTTTGTTTAGAGGAATGGGGATTAAGTCCCAGGCAGGCAGGAGCAACATGTTGCCATGCACTGGGCAGCAGGGCAGTGCCGGGAGCCCGGGGCCTGAAAGGTCTGAGGAGCAGTGGGGTTGGGTGCGAAGATCCAGGAGGGAAAAGAAGGGGAGGAGGAGGTGGTTAGGGTGACTGATATTTGTTGAGCCAGCACTTTGTGCCAGGAACTAGCCGAGCATTTTGGTACATCTCGTTCGTCCCCCCAGAACTTGGTGATGAAAGTTGTCATCTCCACTTTACTTAGGAGTAAAGGGAGATCCAAGAGACTAAAACCACGAAACTAGAAAGTAAGTGGCAGAGCTGGGATGCTGACACAGGCCTGTCTACCCCAGAACTTCCACGAAAGTTACTGAGCTGTACCCTTTTGTAAAAATCTAGTGTAGTTCTCATTTGGGCTGAACTGTCCCCCCCCCCCCCCCCCCCCCCCCAGGGAACGTTACAGGGAGAAGAGTGGACTGGTGCGCTGGCCCAGGGGCAGTGTATTGCCCGTCCTCTGTGAGGCAACTATAAAACTGAGGGTCAGCATTTAAAAACTTCTAAACCGTTGGACAGTTATTTTGACATCCAAGTGATCATTTATGTTGCAGTTCACCTTTGGGTAACATTTATTGCATGTAATTCATACCTCATGTAATTCACTCATTTAAATATACCATTCAGTGGTTTTTAGTGCATTTACAAAGTTGTGCAAGCAGCTCCCCAACCTATTTTGGAAGTCTCATTGCCACCGAAAGAAACCCTGCACCCGCTGGCATTTCCCTGCAACCCTGTTGTGGACATTTCATATAGATGGCACCACAAAATGTGAGCCCTGTGTCACTGCTGTCTTCCACTTAACTCAGTGTTTCAAGGTTCATCCATCAGGTGGCGCGTGCCCGTGCTCCATTCACTGTGTGTGGGCATGCGCAGTTCAGCCGCTTGTCCGTCGATGAGCCTCTGCTCATTCCTGCTTCTTGGCTGCCGTGAATAGTGCTGCCGTGGCGTGCACGAACAGATTCGTGTGTGAACGCTTTCTTTCCCTTGGACAGACACTTAGGAGCGGACTTACTGGGTCTCGTGGTAACTCTTTGTTTACGCGGTGAGGAACTGCGGGGCTGTTTTCAGAGTGGCAGCAGCGTTTCAGGTTGTCCTCAGTAGTGTAGGAGGGTTCCAGTCTGTTCACGTTCTGGTCCACACCAATTTTGTGTTTTTTATTCACAGCCATCCTACTAGGTGTGAAGGGCATTTCCCTGTAGGTTTGATTTGCATTTCCCTAGTGTAAGTGATGAGCATTTTTCCTTGTGCTTAGTGACCGTTTGTGTGCCTTTGGAGAAGTGTCGTCTATTCAGATCCTTGGCTCGTTGTTATCTGTCTTTTTATTCCTGAGTTGTAAGAGTTCTTTGTATATTCTAGACACAAGTCCCTCAGCCAGGGTGAGATTCGCAGATATTTTTCTCCCATTCTTCGGGTTGTCTTTCACCTTGATGGCGCAAAAGTGTTTTTCTTTTTTTATGAAGTTCAGTTTATCTGTTTTCTTTGGTTGGTTGTGCTTTTGGTGTCATCTTTGAGAAACCATGCAAGTCAGTTTTCATTGTATCTCACAAAGGTGTTAACCCAGCATAAGTGGGAGAAAATTACTTCTGCACCACACCTAGTGTGAGAGCATTTTCCTTGGAGAGCTGCTTCAGACTGAGTGTGGGCCCGTGATGGGGAACGCTTCTTGGTGCCTGTGTTTCGTGCACTAAAACCCGACCTCTCCCAGCCTGCAGGCTTCCTTTGGTTTAAGTTGCTAAGTGCAGATTCCCAGGTGGGAGGAGCAGCGGCCTTAAGGCTGTGTTTGCCTCAGTCCGTCTGTAAACACTGATCTGACATGTTTCTGAAAACTTAGGACATCTGTTCTTTCTCTCCCCCACCCAACTCTCACGACACCTTTGACCTTAACTTCCTATGTTGTTGAGGCAAGAGTCTGTTGTTGGCTGTGATAAAAGCCCCACTGGACTGGAGCGTGTTCCTTCGTACTATTTCTGGGAGAGGAGGACAGCCATGTGATGCTTGCAGACACGGTCTTTGCCATCACAGTTGTCACTGTGGCTGGTGGTATGAGGGAGCAGGAGGAGTTTGCGATCGAGCATGTGCTGATTAGACGTGCGCTGAAGGACTAGGAGCTGTGGGCAGTGTCGTGGGGCGTTAGCCGGAGAACTGCCATTCACCCCCAGATCCCAAGAACAGTTAGGGTAAGGGTCTTGCTTTGATGAGTTTGCAGCTTATTAAGATAGCTGGCACCATCAGTTATATTTTGTGCCTCTTGAGTTAGGAAGACCTTTGACCTTTCCCCTTTGTTAACAGATTTTCAAGTGGTGAGAGAATAAGAGGAACCCTTCAGTGGCTCTCTTAATGAGCATTGGAAATGTGAGGGTTAGCCTCTGGTGATGGAACTGGCAGATTATCTCTGGCTGCACATTCAAGCCTTTTCGTCACCCTGACTTTTCTCATTTTTCTGGGCATATTTTGATCTAAAAACTCTCTCTTATTAATCTCCCCATTCCACCTGAATGGGATGAAACCTTTCCTAGGGTTCAAAAGGAAAGGGCAGATATAACAAGAATCCCTCCCTCTGTTAACAGGTCATATGGATCTTGACTGCCTTCAGCTTAGGTAGCAAAGAAAAAGGTGAACATGTTCCCAGGGGATGGATGAAACAAAGGCCCAAGAGAATCGAAAACACATGTCCATCCGCAAAGCAGAGCATGAATGTCCGAAGCAGCATTATTTATAACATCCAACATGTATAAACAACGCGAGAGGGGACCACTGTGTGATTTTACTTACACGGGGCACCTGGCGTAGTCAGGCTCAGAGGCAGAAGTGGAGTGGTGGGTGCCAGGGCTGGGGGAGGATGGGAGTGGGGAGTCAGTGTGTCCGGGGATGGAGTATCAGTTTGGGGAGATGGAAAGTTCTAGAGATAGGTGGTGGTGATGGTCGTGCACCAGTGTGAGTGTGCTTAATGACTATGGTTAAAATGGTAAGTTCATGTTATGTACATTTTGCTACACAAGAAAAATCAGTTGTCAGCAAAACAAGAACAAAGTGTAAACAACCCAATATTCATCACCTGATGAATAGATAACCAACATGTAACAATATATCCATACAATAGAATCTTACTTGGCAGTGAAAAGGGGTGAGTGCTGAACTATGCTAGGACATGGGTGAGCCTTGAAAAATGGGCTACGGGAAGAAGTCGGTCACGAGAGGCCACCTGTTGCATGATTCCATTTATGGGAAGTGCTCATGACAGGCAGATCCATGGAGACAAACACATCAGTGCTTGCCATGAACTGGGGAGATGGGAGTGGCTGCTGACGGTTATGGAGTTTCTTTTTGGAGTGATAAAAATGGTCCAAAGTTAGGTAGCAGCCGGCGTTGCTGCACAGCTCTGTCAGCATACTAAAACCCAGTGAGTGGAACATTTTTAAGTGAGTACTGTTATGGTATGTGGTTTATAGCTTAGCAGGTTTTATTTTAAAAAAGACAGTGAAAGCTTAAGAGATGGTGTGGGGTGGTGGGCTGGAAGGTGGGTTCCCTTTTTGGATCCAAGTATCTGTTATCTTGAACCTAGAATTCTTGAATTCCACAACTGGATCTGACACTGACCTTTTTCTTTCCACTTCATGGCTCTGCTTTATGAGTTTGAGTTTCTAAAAAGAGTTAACAGAAACATTTTTTCTATATCATGGTTTGGTATAGGTTTTTAAAATATTTCGGGTAGGAGAAAAAGGGTTACGTATTATCATAATGTACACGACATGGGATTTGGAAAAGAAACTCTTATTTTAGAGAGTCAGGAAACAAAAAAATCTCACCTTACATTTTTTAATATATTCTTAGATTATCAGTTGATTGGACACTTTATTTTCTTGTGTTTCAAATTATTTGTTTCTTAATGGACCAGAGGGAGACACATGGAAGTATAATGAACAAGGATAAGGATGTCTCTTTGCATGATCAAGTCCACATTACTTTAATGTCCTGTAATATCTTAAATGTTTAGTGATCTCTACTCCCAGCCATTTTGCCTGTTTGAAGATCAGAAAATTAGTTTTGAATTAAACATTAATGGTCACATGACCTTTTGCTTCGCTGAGGTAACTCATTAAAAAAGTGTTTTGAATCACACAGACTTGCACAAAAACATTTAGTGTTTAGGCTGTCTATACACATTTACCTAACCGTATTACTTCTGTAGATTTGGTAAATAATGTTCCAGAGTTCATAACATGAAAAGGCTGAATCGATGCACTGATTTTGAAGGAGGTAGTATTTAAATTTGAAATGTTAACAGAAGGTTATTTGTCAGGATTCAGATTCTTCAGTGAAATCTTAATTTCATTTATTTTAAAATTTCTCTTTACTTGCGTGGTGAAGTTGTGCAAACCCAGTGCATTTTCTTTGTTTTTAAGTTTGAACTATGACATTACCTTTGACAGAGTTTCCCTTACAGAGTATATATGTTGTTATTATTCTTTTAACACATTGAAAGAATAATTCATTAAAGGGAAGGTTTGCCAAAGCATGATCTGTGGTATAGCATACAGATTAGAAACATTTAGTGCAGTGTAAGTTTGAGTATCGTCTTGAGGAACTCTTTGGATGTAACACTCTCCTGTGGAAATTGGGAGCATTATATATAATCACTATTTTTAAGTGCTGGGCTCTCATACGCCCAGTGGGACCAGACTGCCTCACACTCTTGATGCATTGTCCCAGGAATTCACCTAAGCCTTTAAGTTGAGTTTACTTTGTGCCAGTGTTTCAAATGGACTTTTTGTTATTTAATAGAAAATTAACATCTGGTCAGTCATCTCATGTTGACAGCC
Organism: Macrotus californicus; assembly: GCA_007922815.1. NCBI lineage: Eukaryota > Metazoa > Chordata > Mammalia > Chiroptera > Phyllostomidae > Macrotus > Macrotus californicus. The sequence goes on along the minus strand of VMDR010004299.1, from coordinate 4,983 downwards.
TTTAACAAATAGGGTATGTTACCTTTCGATATCATGTAGCAAATGAGGTTGCGCTTTAGTAAGAGCTGTCTGCATTGTTGACTGAAATCAGCCAAATCAGATGACTGAGATATTCAGTTTCCCATTCTTCCTTTAATGATATTTCAGGACTAGTAGGAGCGACAGGCATTGGAAGCGATCAGAATTTTTAGGAGCATGGCTCTAACGTTTGGTTATGCTAGCGGTTCTTGATAGCAGTCCTCAAATCCTGGGTACATCAAATTACATGACAAAAACGTAGCTTTTAGGTGAGTAACTTGGAGTCCGTTTTAGGAGATAAGTTAGGATAGAGGTAGGGACTTGGATAGGTGGTGGCTGAAAGCCCACCTAAAATACTGTTACGTTGTGATAGAAATGTGATTTTTCATCTATTGGACTAGACTAGTTGCTTTTGAACTTAATAGGAGAGAAATTCTTTGGAAATGAAATCTGTGTTTTAGGAATTGAAGTTCCGTGTGATTGACGCAGGAGTGTCTCAGGCAGTGCAAGTCCCGTTCGGGGCTGAGGCAGAGCAGGACTCTGAAGGGCTGTCGGGTCCTGTGCGGCCGCAGGGTGCTTTCAGCTCAGCGATCTTACCCTGGGAAACTGGGGAACAGATTCTGTTGTTTCACCTGTACATTTGCGGGCGATACACAGGTTTTTCCTGGAAATGTTGAATTTTCCATTTATTTCTTGCATTTATGAAATTGGTCATTTACATGGCCCTGCAGACCACTTCTTGTTATGGTGGAGTTCTCTCCCTCCGTTTTGCCCAGATCAGGAATTAAGGCCAGCGGACCTTACTCCAGGCAGCAGCCTCCTGTGCTCACGCCAGTAGCCTCTACCGTGTGCCCACTCGGTAAAGGAAAGGTTACGTATGCAGTATGTCTCCGTTCTGTACAAGTTGTTGTGTGCCAATACAGCATGCTCATTAACAACAGAACTTCCCTTCAGAAATGAAAGATTAAAATAAATAGAAGTAGAAATTGATACCGTCTTCCTGCTTCTTAGCAGATGGCTGTGCACACCCCACTCTGGAGAGCCCTGGCGTAGTTCCCATGCCATCCCAGACTGGAGGGATGCTGGCGGCCAGGGGTTAGAGCAGTGGCAATGACATGCAGGTGCTTAATCAGGAGGCTACATGTGACACTGTGTGTCTGTCTGCTGTTTGGCTTGTGGCTGATGTTATTTAAAAAGAAAAAAAGAGCCTAAGAACCAGAGCCTGCAAGATATAGGTAGTCATTTTAAATGTTTATGATAATCTTAGAGCTTTGTACTTAAGTGTGTGCATATACTTGTGCTTTTTTGAGGGTGTGGAGAGAAGCGCGGGACCGCATTGTGGGTTTTCCTGGCCGGTACCATGCGTGGGACATCTCTCACCAGTCGTGGCTCTACAACTCCAACTACTCCTGTGAGCTGTCCATGGTGCTGACAGGCGCCGCCTTCTTCCACAAGGTGAGGAACAGTTCGGTAAGGATGGCGTGAACTTGGTAAGGCTGGAGCCTCTGTGTAGCAGTGAACTGCTGCCCTCAAGACAGCTTTCCTAGAGCTTCTTATATGTCCCCTCTCTTCTAGAATTAAGTTATTTCTGTTTTTAAAGGCAGTGATCAGGATGCTTAGAGCGGCTCTGGAATAAGAAGTCAGGATGAGAAAGCTGCCCGCACAATGGCATGTAGGCCGCTAGGAAAGGAAGTCCATCTCACCCCTCCCTCTGTCGAAATCGAGGGCACGGTGCTAAACTACCCTTCAGGGTTGACACTGCTGTTCCAGATGTGGCTCGGCCGACAGAGGGCCGAGCCTGGCACCCCCCGACTCAGGCTGGCCACCAGCATCCCAAGCCCACTAGAGGCTTCCCTGTACTGTGGGTCTGCATGCTGTTTGATTCCTTAGCAGTTAAAACTTTCACCATTGACTCACAACCCGGTCCTCACTGAATGTCCACAATGCAAAGCCTGCAGTTGTTGCTTCTCTCCTGTGCTGTTACCACTAACCCGTCCTTTTTTCTTTATTGCTCTTGACTCTCTCCTTTCCATTTCTTGTCTATTCTACACAGTGGCCACTAGCCACATGTGGCTGTCGAGCACTTGAAATGTGACTGGTCAGCATTGAGATGTGCTGTGAACGTAAATTGCACACAGATTTTGAAAACTTAGCATGAAAGAAGGCAAACCATCTCAGTAACTTTTTATATTGATTGTATGCTAACATGCAGTTATTTATTTTACTGTTTCTTTTTGCTGTTAAAAATGTGGCTACTGGAAGATTTGAAACAACTATGTGACTGGCATTATATTTCTGTTGGGTCGTGCTGCTCCGTGCCTCCCCTCCCAGACCCTTCCTCTGGGCCCCGAGGAACCCTGTTCTGAAATAACCGAGTCGCTGACATGCACCGGAGCGCCTGCTCTGTCTCCCTGACCTGACTGAAACCTGACTCCTCTGAGGACAGTGCTGTCCCTTTGAAAACACCCTCCCTGCGTTTTTTCCACGAACAGGGATGGAGGCTACTCATGTCCCCAGACTGGTGCTTTGGAGCAGGGGAAGTATAGAATAGAAGAAGCATTGTCACTGCTTGCCAATGACACTTCTAGATAATTCTCAGCTGTCACATAACGCCTCATTTGAGGCTCACGGCCTCTGCCTTGTCGCTGCCACCCGCCAAACTCGTAATCATTCCCTCACGTTGATCAAGGACATTAGCACCTGGCTTGTCACCTGACCTCCACTGAATGCTGTCTGTCCTTCTGGGTGACTTCGTTGCCCTTATGGGAGACCCACCCTCTACCCTGCCTTCCCCATAAATGTCAAAGTAACTCAGGGTTCTAGTTTCATCTAGTGCTCTTCTTACTGTGTGTTTTCCTGAGATGTTCTCTCATCCTCTCAAGGACTTGTGGCTTTTCTTAGCACCTGTAAGCAGATGATTTGTGTATCTGTGCTCCAGCCGTGGCCCCTCCTTGAGGTCTGTACCTGTACATTTGTTCTCAGGACATCCCCTGTATGTCCCTCTAGCACTTCAAACTGAAACTTTTCCAAAAAAACCCTCATGATCTCTCTCGCCTCTTCATGTCCTTCAAATCTCATGTCCCTCAGGCATTTCGTATCTCGGATGGTGGCATCTTGCAGGTCATCTCAAATAGAACCCTGAAAGTTATCTTACTAGGGACATTTTGATCCAGCCAAAGAAGTCATTAAATTTTAGCTTCTTTTTTTTTTTAAATGTAATGTGAAGCTGATATGCTCATTCCATTTTTGAACCTTGCCCTTGTTCTTATTTTCCAAACATGAGCAGGCCTTGGTTGGACTGGGATGGCAAGTAGGGTTAGAGAACCTCTGGCTGGAAAACCATACCTACCTGGGGATCACTTATTTTCTCGCTGGTCATCTAAGAGCCACCAATTTTAGCAGGATCTACTCCTACCTTGAGAATTTGTCTTCTAAAAAGTCTGCCTCTCAGATTCTCTGATTGCTCTTTAAAAGTTACTATAGTCAGCCCTGACTGGTGTGGCTCAGTGGGTTGGGTGTCGTCCCATGGACCAAAAGGCCGCTGGTTCAGTACCTGGTGAGGGCATATGCCTGGGTTGCAGGCCAGGTCCCTAGTTGGGAGCATTCTAGAAGGAACCAATTGATGTTTCTCTCCCCCTCTTTCTCATTCCCTTTCCCTCTCTTTAAAAATAAAGAAATGCAGTCTTTAAAAAAAAAGTTACAGTAGTCAGATCCCTTTACATTTAAGTAATAAATAAACAATGAAATTTGAGGGTTTTTTTTTTTTTCTGTTTGAAAATCTAGAGTACAGAGGTTACAAACTAGCACTGTGGCTTTTCTGTGGCTTATACAAATATTTATGTAGCTGCCCCGGTGCTGTCTCACACACTTCCAGGGTTAAAAATCAGAGGAGCTGACACAGGATCTGGACCCTAACGGAAGTGAAGGTAGGGCCACACGGCGGCCGCGTTTCTGCCCGGCACACCTGGCTGGGGCTGTGTGGCCGAGGTTCCCTGTGCACGGCGTGCACGCTGGTTTGCCCCGTGGCTCTTTGTTTCTCTTAGACCTATTTTAGAGTGTCACTCATTTATTTGCCTTACTTGGTTGATCCTGGAAAGCAATTAAGTTGTTCATTCCCTAATCTGGAACAGTTTTTTTTCAATTGCAGTTGACATTCAATATAATAGTAGTTTCAAGTGCACAGTGTAGTGGTTAGGAATTTATGTGACTTACAAAGTGTGCCCCCCACGTCTAGTGCCCACCTGGCACCGTCCGCAGTTATTACAATGTTACCGGCTGCATCCCCCGTGCCGTACTTCACGTCCCCACGACTGCTTTGTGACTGCCAATCAGTACTTCTTGGTCCTTCACTTTATCCACCTGGCCCCCAGCTCCCCACCCGTTTGGCAGCTGTCAGTTTGTTCTGTGTGTGAGTCTCTTTGTTTTTAGTTTGTTTTTCTAGATTCCACATATTCATGAAGTCATGTGGTGTTTGTCTTTCTCTGTCTACTTACTTCACTCAGCATAATACCCTCTAGTGGACAGTCGTTTTTTGATTGTAAGTGCTGATCAATAAAAATTTTGAACCTGCACAAATAGGCATGTTGATTTATGAATTACATCAATATTTATATATGTGCACTATCAGACTTACAGAAATTTTGTAAGGCTGAGATAAAGACGAAATAAGGGTTCAAAGTATTCTCACTAAATTCTTAAATTTTAGTGGGAACAATGTAGTTGAATATGCCTTGTTATTTCTGAAAGTCCTGATGTGACACCGTGTCACGGCGAGTCCGAGGTCTCCTTCCGAGTTAAGCATGTTTTTGATGCTGGTTTTAATTGCTGTCCTTGGGGGAAGTGCCTGTGGCTGGGCCACGGTCCTCGTCGGCCGATTTGGGAGCGTTTTGCTGGAATTGACTAGGATTTCCATCTTCTGTGATGCCATTCAGGTTTTTTTTTTTTTTTTTAATATATTTTATTGTT